>JAODAL010006281.1:0-134909 GCA_025379985.1 Phyllomedusa bahiana | reverse complement strand
GACTCCTTTTCCCGTCACTTTTTAATCTGGGGGTCAGGCGGGTTTTTAAGGGTCATTCGCGGAAAGGGCAGATATAGTCAATTCCATTTCAACTAAAATTTTGGTTAAAAACTCCTTTTTGGGGCTTTTTTTTAAATCTGGGGGTCAGCGGGTTTTGGGGGCTCGCTGTTTTCCAGGACAGGATATTCAATGCCCAGTCAAGTAAAATGAGGCAAATCATATCCCTTCGGGCACTTTTTAATTTGTGGGTGAGATTTTTAAGGGCAGGCGGGGTACAAGACGGGGGATAGGAATGGTCGTGATTTTTTTCTGTGATTTTTTAACCAATGTGTTGCCTAAGATGTAGAAAGTTCCATTTGATGTTGTGGTGTTTTTCCACTTCCCCAGCCTTTTTGGGTGTAATAATAAGGTGTTTTTCCCCCCCATAATTTAAATGGTCAGGGGGGCGATAATTTTTAACGCTTCAAACGTCTTGATAATTCCCAAAACGTTACGACCCGATGACGTAGTCAACTAATCGCTCATCATCCCCATGACAAACCCCTTGTTGATCAGTAATATGGTTAATCTGAAGAAGTATGGAAAACCCTTTTAAGAACTTTTTTATGAAAGGGTCCCAACAGGGCAATTAACCAAATACTAGGTGACGACCGTCCTGTTGCCCTAGACCATGGGGAGCATTTAATTCTTTCAGGCATTGCTAGGGTTCGTTTAATATGAATAGAGTGTCTATTATTGAATGTGTCTTGATAATGCAAGTAAAAATAAAAATGTGTATATATACGTATTTATTGTGGGAGATTAGCTACAAAAGTGGTAGGCACAAATGGGTTTTGGATGCAAAAATAACATGGTTTTTATTTTACATGACTAACAAAGGCACAGCAATCAGAAACAAAAAAAATTTTCCCGCTGGGGGTATCACAGCACCTGTAAAATCCGTAAAAGAACAAAAATGTGATTTAATTAAGCTAAGAAACGTATAATTTATACCCAAAGTATGGGGGGGCCGGAGTCCTTTTCCCAACCCTTTCTGACACACTCTGGAGGGAAAAGGTAAACGAAACCTCAGGTTTACACTCCTCCTGAGTCTGCAACAAAAAATTTTCACAAAAAAAAATTATTGTTTAACTCAATTTTTATGTTAAACACATTTTATAGGGAATTTTTTTGGGGATGTTTTTTTTTTTAAATTTTCCCGATCCTTTCAATATTTTTTTAATAATTCTTAAGTCCTTTAGTTTTCATTTTGGCCTTTAATCCTAAAAATCGTCTGACACTTCCTCTCTTTTTTAGGAGTTTTTTCAGATTTTGGGTCATTTTTAGTAAAACAGGGGTCAAGCTGAAAGGAGACACCATTTTACAATAATCAGAATCCCCCAGTCAAAAAGGGGAAAAGTCACACTCCCCCTCTCCTTCCCATTCCAGTGAAAACTTCTATAGACGTTATGGGACAAAACTGAAACTGTAAATTTTCTCTCTGACTGCTTTTAAAGCATGAAGCAAAAAAGTTTTCCCCCACAAAAATATATAACACCCAAAAATGAGAAATCTACAATCGGGAAATAAAAACACTGAGGGGAAAAGCAAGGGATCAGGGTCTTGTTTTTAATCAAAAAAAAAAAAAAAATGGTGACTATTCCAGAAAGGCCCAAAAAAACCCCGCGGATGTGGGGAGACCCCCCCTTGCTACAGCTGCCCCCTAAAAAAGGAGCCCATGAAAGCTGCAGGGCAGCTAACTAACTAACCCGGAGTCAGAAACCTACTGTCACTAACCAAGATGCTCCTTTTCCCTACAGAGCTCCTTGGACTACAGTGGCACATAGACTACAGTTCTGGTTTCAGGTGAAATCGCAAATTGATACCTATAGTACATATTTACCATCACATTTTTCTATTTCTCCTAGGCGCCTAAAAAAAAAAAAAAAATAAATAAATATATATATTTATATATTTTTAAATAAAATAAACAAGTATAAGAGAAAATATATATATATATTTGTGTGCGTATATGTGTGTGTGTATATATCTGTGTGTATTGTGGGGGTTTAGCTCAGTGGTAGCACAAACACACCGTCCTCGGCATACATTTTAAAGACTTTGGCCTTTATTTAGCCTTACAGCTTGCACAGAAAAGCAAAACACATACAGGCTTAATGTCATCCCAAACAAAACAAAATACACAGTCCATGTGGACAACTCACAATAGTTCCTGGGTTCGTTCCCCACCCAGATCAGGGGAATGTGGCATATGGCAGGCAGTATGCTGAAGCACAGACTTTCCACCTCTTGACCCAGTCAGGCAAAACTCTCTCTGAGAACCACACACAGATTCCCCAAATTTCCTGCCTTAAGTAGGCCCAGAGCAAAAAACATGGCCTGGAATACATGGAGCAGTCCTCCACCTTCTCTTAGACTGCTCAGTAAAAGCCTTGGCCCAGATCGATGCTTTTTAGGCAGTCATTACTACTGGAACCACAAAATGTAGTACCATACCAATACTGATGAACGGCTAGCATGCGTTTTAAACTTCACCGAGAATAAGAAACCTCGTAACACGTATTCGGCCATACAAACGGACCTTGTGGCCTTCTCCACAGTGTATATATATATATGCTGTGTGTGTATATATTATTATCTATTATATAGTATTTATATATATTATATATATATATATAGTAACAGACTCACAAATAGTCTGCACCCATCTCTGGACAGTCTTCTTGGGGGGTTTTTCGCTCCTGGATCGCCGTCATTTTGTAGGCGGAATGGCCCACAACCCCCCCCCCCCCCAGGACACGGGGGGCTTCAGTTCAATCTGGCTTCAGCCAGCTTTATTTTTCCAGGCACTGGCTGTCAAAGATACATCAGTACACATAAACAAACAAAACTCGGCCGTCTAGCCACTACCTAAACTTAAATAGAGAACCTCTATATACATGAGTTGACCTACTGTCCAGCGTCAAAACACCGCCACGTTATATTTCTACACAGGTCCTCCATACTGGGTTCGGCTTTCCTAAGCCTCGGGCCCAGAGCTCTTGCAAGCTCCACTTGCCAATCTAAAACTGCGGATGGCAGACATCGGCACCCCACGATCACCTGAAGAGACAGTCTTTTTATTGCCCTCGTGTCTGGCCCAAACTCCAACATGGACCCTGGAGACCAGGGAAGCGGGAACAGCACCACCTCTGACAGCTGTTCGGGAAGCAAACCAATAATGGTGGATGATACCAGCCATGCTACTACAGCTGTCAGCAAACCTAGTGTTGATGACAGATAGTCACAATTGGCTCCCCCACAAGCCGGCTCTTGGTGGGGGCACCGTCTCTACTTGGACGACTCCCCCTAGTGCGACCAGGAAAACTACTCTTAGCCACTCTGCTTACACATCCTCCCTCTGATAAAGCCCGTAGGCTTTCTCACCATGATCTGGCTACCTACGGGGTCAAAGCATACATATTTTGGGGCAACATCTTCCTGCAACCTCAGTGGCATGGGACAACACTTCCATGCACAGCTAGCTGTGGGCTATACCATGACCTCCTCCCACACTGAGCACAGACAGGTATAGCCACTTACCACCAGTGGTAACACATGCACACTTACACAATGTCACCCCACCTTAAGACCGTTATGCCGACCATTCACAGGCTATTCCTGACAACCTCACTATCAGCGTATCAGACCTAGTTAGCCTTTTCCCACACTTACGGGTCCTTGGCATTGTTGCCCACTGGGCGTTTCCCCCCTATTTTGGGTGTCATATAAACAGGAGACCCTTGGGTTGGGATCCAGCAACCCCACTAATTTCACCAGGGGGGATAAAAACATCAAACCCCTTCAGGGTCACTATCCACCATTGCTCTGGGGCGCACCTGCCCAACCTGCTACCTCTTTGTCTGCAGGACCCATGTGTGCCCCAAAAACCTCCCTTTCAAAAATCATCTTGTCCCCCTGACCGCTCTTGAAGCCTGCCTCTTGGCTACACTGTCCCATGGGAGAACTTTTAGCGCCTGTCGGGGACCACCCCCTGCTATATGCTATCAATTCCCCCAAAACCCGTCGAGTCCACACCAGCCCCTTAAAACTGTCTCACACTTCTCTATTACTTGGGTATCACCACTAGCAAACACATAGAGAAGTGTTGACCATCTCCAAAAATTTTTAATTTTTCCTTTACAGGAGTATAAGCAAATTTAAACCTCCCCCAACCTCATGACTTATGGTAGGTTTTTTTCCCTTCGGGCTGGGCAACAGAACGCCTCCCCTAGGACGCGTTCAGCCCCTTATGGCACCAACATATGGAGACATTCCCCTCCACCCCCCCTGTATCTTTTCCCCAAAGGGAAATTCAGTTACCTGCCTTATCTCAGGGGATTACTGTGCAAACACTGACATAGGGAATTTCCTTGCTTTTACCTAGTTTCTTAAAAGGATTTCCTTCCCATCTGAGGGTTCAAAAATGACCCCCCCTCTAGCGTCTGAGCCCCATCCCCCTTAGGGTCAAGCGGTTCCATTTTCCATTCCTTGTACTGTAGTCTTTTTGACCACTCCAAAAAGCTACTGGAAAACCGCAACCATTGGAGCAAATTTCCTCAGGTGCATAAGGTCCCGCCCATGAAAAGTTCTTTTCATTCCCCGCAGGGTCACAAATGGGATTTTTCACACGATAAAATTCCTGTAATCCCTGTTGGGGGACACATAATCTGCCTTGGACACATTTTTTTTCCAAAGTATTTTCATCTCAGTCCCCCGAGCACAGACACACTCATCCCTCCCCCACTGCATCTGAACTCTTCCAGAGTGTTTTTTCCCCCTTGGGAACAACCTTACATTACACTCAATTCCCTTCTTTCCAGGGTTTGCCTTCTCCTTTCAGGCAAAACATGGGCCCTGTCACACCAGGGAAATCCCACCTTTTTCCCCACCAGCAGAGCGCCCTGATTGCTACTGGAACCCCATCACTTGCAGGGAAATGTTTTGACCGACCAGTCTCAGATTGCATCAACCCCCAGCATACCCCACCTGCCACAATGTCTATTACCCCATAACCCCTGGGGGCAGACCTGCAACTTGCATTATCCAGTACACACAGTGCCTGGGGTTTATTGGCAACACACTCACCCAATGGGGTTTCAGACACTTCACCCCCCGTTAGGGGAGCACCCAATCATGCGTTTTCCACAAAAAGAGGGGCAGAGGACACCTGTTGCTGGGGGGAAAGACACCAGCTCCACTTACGCCTTAGTTACTTGTTCCACAGTGCAGTAGTGACTAGCTTTGTGATGCAGCTGACCTCTCCCTGCACAGACTGTGTGACATCACTACTCATTACCAATACATTTCCCACAGGTAACGCAGCATGGGGGAAACTGAGTTCATAGTTCAGAGTCCTGCTGCTCTCAGCACTTTTTACCTGCTCAGGCATCATGTCTGGGCCTCTGCATGGTCCACCCTGGTTGTCCCACAATCCATGCCTGGCAGTCCCCACACAGGTGTCACCCGCAATACACCCCACTGGAGCAGTCTTACCGGGTCCCTGACGGGTCTGCACCCCGGGTATGGCCTCTGGGAGCAGTCTGGACTTCTCCTGCTGACTGTCCATGTCAGCCTGGGGTGGGGCTGCATTCACCTTGAGCTCCAGGGCTTGCAGCTGCGACCTCTCCGGCCTCCTCCTGAGAGGGCAGCCAGGAGCACATCTCTCCACTTCGTGGCATCTCCAACATGGCTCCCTCTGCTGGGCGGTGATAGCAGGCTCCTGCAGGTGGCTGCCCACGGCAACGGCAGGACACAGGTCCCTTGGCAACTTCATCTCTCCTGAAGTGGACCCCTTCTTGGATGGGTGATACGGCCTCCTGGCCACAGGACATCCCTTCATGCACATTTCCACCTGTAGGCATCCGTCACACCACTCAGGCTTGTTAACTTTGGCATCCGTTTTTTCTGTCTTTTCCTCTGGACATCCAGCCAGCAAGGCTGCTTGAATTGTGGTAAGTCCACCATCTCCAGATTGCTGACTCCTGTTTATAATGCCCTTTAGTTCCTGCTGCTGTGCCTCAAACTGTGCACGGAGCTTGTTATTCGCTTCACGCTGCTTAACCAGTTGCTGGGCCCACAGCTCATTCATTTTCCTCTGCTGGGCAGTCGCCTCCTCAAAGTACTTCGCCAGCTCCTCCATGGCCAAAAATTATTATTTATTTTTTTTTTTTTGTGTAGCAGCAACACAGTCTTTTCCACACAGGCAACAGTCTATATACCTCCTCTCTCCACTGAGAGCACACAGTCTCCCAACCCACAGAACTCAGCCTGTTTGCGGGTGTGTCTCCTTTGGCAGCACCGCTTCACATTAAGACCTCCGGCCCTTTAAATCTTGCTGCAGACGACTTTTGCACTTGTACCTCTTCAGGCCCAACTTTGTGCCAACACTGCGCCAATTCAGTTGTGCCAATTTGCTCACAGCATCCTCCACCATATGTAAGACTCACACTCGTCCAGCCACCATCTTGGACAGTCTTGGGGGGTATTTCGCTCCTGGATCGCCGTCTTTTGTAGGCGGAATGGCACACAGACACGGGGCTCCAGTTTCAATCTGGCTTCAGCCAGCTTTATTTTTCCAGGCACTGTGTCAAACGTACATCAGTACACAAAACAAACAAAACCTCGGCCGTCTAGCCACTACCTAAACTTAAATAGAGAACCCTCTCTAACATGAGTTGGACCTACTGTCCAGCGTCAAAACACCGCCACGTATATTTCACCCAGTCTCCTACTGGGTTCCGGCTTTCCCTAAGCCTCGGGGCCAGAGCCTCTTGCAAGCTCCACTGCCACTCTAAACTGCGGATGGCAGACCATGCCCCCCGATCACCTGAAGAGACAGGCTTTTTATAGCCCTCCCGGGTCTGGCCCAAACTCCAACATGGACCCTGGAGACCTGGGACGCGGGAACAGCCACCCACCCATCTGCAGCTGTTCCGGGGAAGCCAACCCATAATGGCTGGATACCAGCCATGCTACATACAGCTGTCAGCAACCTAGTGTTGCTGACAGATAGCAATTGGCTCCCCCCACCAAGCCCAGGCTCTTGGTGGCACGTCTCTACTAGGACGACTCCCCCTAGTGGCAGAACCAGGCAACTACTCTTAGCCACTCTGCTACAATATATATATATAAAAATGTGTGTGTGTATATATGTGTGTGTGCGTATATGTGTGTTTATATATATATGTGTATATGTACATGTATTTATGTATATATATATATGTGTGTGTGTGTGGATATCTATTTATGTGTGTGTGTGTGTGTGTGTGTACAGTAAATTATATGTGATATACACAACAGGGGAGGTGTTGAATAGATTGGGGCACTGCACACGAAACTGATGACTGTTGTCTCCTATTTCGTTCCTTATCACTGTCTGTGGAGCAGTCGTTAGTTCAGGATGAACGCTCCCTGTATGTGCAGCTGTCCATCTCCAGCACTACCCCCATCACACACTTCAAACAGCAGCAGTGCCTGGAAAAAGTAATACCTGCAGCGGCTCCTAGCTGATAATAACATGTAAGTGGCGACCAGGGCTGTTCATGGGCTAAATTGCACTCAGGGCGGGGTGAAGAAATTCCCCTCCCCGTAACATAATGCACCACAACGCGACACAGTGCATCACCATCAACCAAAGCCAAAATTTATAAAAAGCTTTAATGCAATGTCCTACATATAAAACTACTAAATTATAGTCATACAGTTACCAAGTAACACTGCTATACAAAACCAGAATACCACATATCATCAAGGGGCGAATAATACTGCCACACCATGACAACCACCACATAGTGACTGAGTAATACACAATGCCATTACTGAATACAAACCATTATACTACAACCAATATTACCGGCATACGATGACCATACAGTGATGGATACCAATTGTACACAGGCTCTGCAGACATATAATCGATTAAAGAAAAGTTACATCCAGGGACTTACAGGAGACGTATATGAAGAGTTGTTCTATTTTTTTTATCCATCTATCCCAGACCGTCATGATGTCTTCTACCAGCCACGACTCTTCACTGTAGAATTTCTAAAACAAATATCTTAGACTCCTCAATTTATCAGCACTACTCTACCAATTCCTATCTCTATACAAACTCCCAATCTATAACGCCCCAAATGGTAATAATGACCCCCTGGTGTCCCAAACAGTAAAATTGCATAAGATACACCCCCAAACTAGGTAGGCAGTCCTCAATTAGGCAGGTGTATAGCACCCCATTAGGTAGGTAAACTTATGGGTCCCCCAATAGGTAGGTATCTTGGTCCCCTATTAAGTAGATATATAGACCTCCCAATAAGTAGAAATATAGATCCCTATTATGTAGTGATATAGGCCCCTGTAGGTAGTTATTTGCCCCCTGGTAGCCAGGTAATACCCCCTGGTAGTCAGGTAGTTATATGCCTCCTGTAGCTAGGTAGTTATATGCCCCCTGTAGCCAGTTAGTTGCCCCCTGTATCCAGGTAGGTAGTTTCCCAGTGTAGCCAGGTAGGTAGTTGCCCAGTGTAGCCAGGTAATAGCCACCTGTAGCCAGTAAGTTGCCTCCCCCCCTGTATCTAGGTAGTTATTTCCCCCTGTAGCCAGGGAATTGCCCATGTAGCCAGTAAGTTGTCCTTTGTAGCCAGGTAGTTTCCCCTGTAGCCAGGTTGTAGCCCCTTGTAGCCAGGTAGTTGCCCCCTCTAGCCAGTAAGTTGTCCTCTGTAGTCATGTAGTTGCCCACTGTAGCCAGGGAGTTGCTCTTTATATCCAGGTAGTAGCCCCTGTAGCCAGTAAGTTGTCTCCTGTATCCAGGTAGTTATTTCCCCCTGTAGCCAGGGAATTGCCCTCTGTAGCCAGTAAGTTGCCCCTTGTAGCCATGTAATATGCCCCCTGCAGCTAATGAAAAAAAAAAAAAAAATACTCACCTCTCCATGGTCCATGTGGCTGGTCCGGGAACTGGTGTACAGTTTAAGCGGCACACAGTTCCCGGGATCTCCTGGGCCAACAGAGGCTTCCAACCCAGGAGATCCAGCATCGCAGGGGATGTGAGGAAATCCATGCATCACGCCCCCTGCGACGCCGATGTGTATGTACAGCGCTCGCAGATCGCTGTACATACAGGGGAGAAGACAGGAGGGTAACCATCCGTCCTGCCTTCTCCCTGTAGGAGCAGTTGCACTGGGTGTGTGCAGCTGCTGAATTTGACTCTACATGGCCATTTTACAACAGAGGTGCAGAGTCAGAGGCTAATCACCGGGCGGGCGGCCGCGGCACCCCCTTTGGTTAGTGGCGCCCCGGGCTATCGCTCACCTCGTCCACTCCTAGGAACGGCCCTAGTGAGGACCCATGGTGTGCGTGCCCAAAGAGAGGGCTCGGAGTACCACTTCTGGCACGCGTGCCATAGGTTCGCCAATACTATCCTAGAACAAGAGAAAGATACGTGTGATCAGTTTATTGACCCAACATAATGTAAAGGCATGGTGCTGCATATTGCATCGGGAAGCAGGGAGGAAGAGGAGAACCTTGCAGGGCAGCACCCTTGTGAAACAGAAAGCAGGGTATCCAAAATCAAAAGGACCCCAACAACATCTGCTAGCAGCTGCGTCAGACCCAGTCTTAGGTCTGATCATAAGAACAAGAACCTGAACAACCTGAAAACCATGTATTTGTACAATCATATGTAGATTCACCATACATTTCCTTGGAGCGCACATGAGGGCCAGAGGAAAGACCAGCTGCTTCACCCTGCTCCTTCTTGTATCACTGCCTATTTATCCTTTTCCCTACCTGTTTGAGTGTTGCAACACATAGAAAGATCTTCTAAGGTCTTTTCAAACCCAGGCTAACAGTGGCTTAATCTGCAAAAACCTAAAGCAGGCATGGATTTTTGGTCTTCTTTCACAATGAGCCCAACTTGCTTGCAACACATCACATCGGTCAACTTACAAATGTATCTTACTAGGGACATGTGATGAACAACATTTCCTAACCAAATATTTAGGTTTACAACGACTGGAAGATAAGGCCAGGAAACTGTACTTGCACTTTTGTTAATCCCACCCAGCCAACTCGCATTTGGTGTATTTGCTGTGCCAGTGCCACATACCTCTCAACTGCCTCATTTCTAATGTCCCTACACTTTGGATTTACACCTAATAATCAATTGGGAAAATACATTTTTGCTATGCTGGCAATTTTGCAAGTTTTCCCACCTTCAAAGAATGGAGAGGTCTATAATTTTCACTCATCAGGGATTTTGGCCACTCCTTCATACAGACCTTTTCCAGATCTTTCAGGCATCATGGATGTCGCTGGGCTACATTGAGTTTCAGCTCCCTTTAAAGATTTTTGATTGGGTTCAGGTGTGGAAACTGCCTAGGCCACTCCAGGACCTTGAATTACTTCTTACGGAACCACTACTTAGTTGCCCAGGTTGTGTGTCATGCTGGAAGACCCAGCCATGACCAATCTTCAATGCTCTTACTGAGGGAAGGAGGTTGTTGGTCAAATCTTGCGATACATGGCCCCATCCATCATCCCGTGCAGTTGTCTTGTCCTCTTTGCAGAAAATCACCCTAAAATTATGATGTTTCCACCATCATGTATCACAGTTGGGATGGTGTTCTTGAGGTTGTACTCATCCTTTTCCTTCCTCCAAACACATTGAGTGGAGTTGATACCAAAAAGTTCTATTTTGGTCTCATCTGACCACATAAACTTCTCCCATGCCTCCTCTAGATCATCCAGATGAACATTGGCAAACTTCAATGGTCCTGGACATGTGCTGGCATAAGTAGGGGGACCTTGCGTGCCCTGCAGGATTTTAATTGATAGAGCTGGGACAGTGGTCCCAGCTCTATTGAGGTCATTGTCCAGGTCCTCCCGTGTAGTTCTGGGCTAATTTCTGACCTTTCTCAGAATCGTCGTTACCCCACGAGACGAGATCTTGCATGGAGCCCCAGAACGAGGAAGATTGACAGTCATCTTGTGTTTCTTCCGTTTCCTTATAATTTTGTCACTGGTGTCCTTAGACAACTCTTTGATCTTGGCCATGGTGCAGGGCTTGGAGTTTGATCGAATGTGTTCCATTTCATCTCCACTTGAGGAAGCAACAAGAATGGGCAGTCATCAGTGACACTGTTTGTCTGCTGAGGCAGTAAATTGTGGTGCTACCAATACACAGCAGTACACGGCTAACACACAGATACATTTTTTTATGTGGTGCCTATTCCTTCTTTGTAGCACACAGAGCTGAGCACAAATGAGATGGATTTTTCTTACTATTTCAACCTTGAGCACAGGTGTGCTGTATTTTGTTATCAGTCCACAAAAAATGAATTGTAATGGATCTTGCTGTCAGTAAACAATGGCACACAGCTAACACATTAGGTGTGTCCTTTGCTGTTACACATGAAATCCAAAGAAGTGCCTTAAATCAGGCCAGTTGTGGTCTGATATCAGGTAATGCAGATGTTCAACAGAATTCTTATCTATATCGAAGATTAGCAATACAATTCCTATTGCCAGTCTTACAGACTGGCCGCTACTTGGTCACCCCGAATTCCTGCAAATTCCACCAAAATCTAGTTCATGACTCAAATCTGAAGGGCAACACCGGTGAACAGTCTCTGAGGTAGGAAAGTAACCCCAATCAATAAAGCTACAACTAGCTTGACAGTTGGAATGATGTTTTGGTGTTGGTATGTAATTTTCTTTTTCTTCCAAACCTAGCTCCTGCCTCCTCTGCACATCACCACTAGATGCATTGGTCCCAGAATCCACCAAGGTAGCCTTCAGTCCAGTGTAATGATGCAGTGTGATGCTGCTAGAGAAGGACCATTTTCTAGCATTTTATAGCAGTGAATTTGCTAAATATGATAGGTATTCCTTTTCATATTTATTTTGTAAGACCTGCGTATGTCAAGTATTTGCTAAGAGGATAAATTCTCTGTAATCAAATACAGAGACTCAATCTTTGACCAGCAAACCTCACTTAATTATCATCTCATTTGATGCATGCTCTCGAAGCTCCATGGAGACTATTTACTTACTTTTCAATGACTATTCTACTGCTTATCAAAATAATCATCCTTCTAGTTCAAATCAACCTCTAGCACCCGTTCTGTACTTCGTACATTGCATTTTGTTATAAGATAGATAAAACGGAAACATCATAGAACTCATGTATTGCAGAAAAGTATACAAAGGTTTGCAACCTCTAGAAGTCAAGAACCCAGAGGGACTAAAAATAGAAGTAAAAAATGTGAAAAGTTTTAAAACATAAGAAATAAAAAATACTTCAAGTTCAAAACACTCTCCTTTTATCATTTTACATATAAAAAAGGTAAACATACCATATATACTCGATTATAAACCGACCCGAGTATAAGCCGAGGCACCTACTTTTTCCACAAAAAAACTGGAAAGACTTATTGACTCAAGTATAAGCCTAGGGTGGAAAATGCAGTGGCTACTGATAAATTTCAAAAAAATAAAAATGTCCCCAATATGCAGGTATAGGCAGTTTAATGTCCCCCATAGGCAGGTATAGGCAGTTTAATGTCCCCCATAGGCAGGTATAGGGAAGTATATGTCCCCTATAGGCAGGTATAGGCTATTATAGGCAGGAATATGTCCCCTCATAGGCAGGTTATAGGGTATTATAGGCAGGTTGTAGGGTATTATAGGCAGGTTATAGGCAGTTATATGTCCCCTCATAGGCAGGTTATAGGCAGGTATTTGTCCCTATAGGCAGGTATAGGCATGTTATAGGCAAGTATATGTCACTATAGGCAGGTATATGTCCCTATAGGCAGATTATAGGCAGGTATATGTCCCTATAGGCAGGTATAGGCAGGTTATAGGCAAGTATAGACAGGTTATAGGCAAGTATATGTCTTTACAGGCAGGTATAGGCAGGGCTGTTTGAAAAAACTAAATAGAAAGAACTTACCTCACTCCCTCGCTGCTCTGTCTTCCGGGTGCTCTGTCCTCTGCCACAGGGGGCGTGATGCCATCAGGCCGCACAGGCAGCGTGATGACATCACGCGCTGCCTGTGTCGGAGACTCCGGACAGCCGCATATCTACTTGCGGCCTTCCGGAGTACTATTGCAGAGCAGGGAGCGCTCGCTCTCTGCTCCGCAATAGAGTCTTTGGCTGTATGTGCTCCCAGGAGTCGCATACAGCTGCACAGATCACTGACAGCGCATGGGCCACAGCAGTGCTGGGACGCTGACAGCTAACTCGGACTTCAGCTGTATGCGACTCCCAGAGGAGTCACGTACAGCTGAAGTGTCCCTGCCGGTGCTCGGGCCATCGCAGCGCCAGAGCGCCGACAGTGACTCGATTATAAGCTGAGGACGGCTTTTTCAGCTCATTTTTTGGTATACAGTAATCAGTATTGCTGTGTCCGTAAAAATCCTATGTACATATTACATTGATTATTCCTCACAATGAGCAGCATTGTATTCTTGGGTAGAGTGGGTATAGGGGAGTATGAGGATCTTGTTTTATTATAGAGAGTGAGGATCCAGTTCTCTCTTAAAGTCTTGATCCCTTGTTAGCTTTGGTCATCTTATAGAGCCATCCGCAGTATATTAGTCTTCTTCCCTACAGAACCCTGTTCAACTCCCATGTCCACTAAATCAACTGTGTAAGTATGAATTGTGAGGTATGACTGCAGAAGGGGATCTTGATGAAAAAAATGAATCGAGATGCATGGTAATTTTTCATTAATCCATGGTGACATTAAGGGCTACATGTATGAAAACTGACTAGGTCTAAAATTCACTTTCTTTCTCATAGCAACCAATCAAGGCGCCCATTTCATTTCATATAGTGCTCTGGAGAGATTAGAGGGGCGCTCTGATTGGTTGCTATGGGAAACAAAGTGAATTTTAGACCTAGTCAGTTTTCATACATGTGGCCCTAAATGTACAGTTAGGGTGCGGTAGTTATACACTTAGCGCAAAGCAATGTAAGTATATGATGATACGGGCACCAGAGTTGTGATAGCGTCATCACTAACAGTTGCCAGCTGTAACCAAAAGCCAACCTCCCACTCTAACAGCCAGGATAACATTGGGGCAGATTTATCAATGTTGTCTAATACTTATACAATATAAACTTAAACTAGACAGTCCTAAGATGTTCCACAATTATCAGAGAATTGATATATCTGGCAAATACAGTGGGAATGGAAAGTATTCAGAGCCCTTTAAATTTTTCACTCTTTCTTTCATTGCAGCCATTTGGTAAGATCCAAAAAGTAAATTTTTTTCCTCCAGAAATGTAGATATTTTTTCAAATTTATTAAACACAAAAAACTGAAATATCACATGGTCTTAAGTATTCAGACCCTTTGCTCAGTATTGAGTAGAAGCACCCTTTTGAGCTAGTACAGCCATGATTCTTCTTGGTAATGATGCAACAAGGTTTTCACACCTGGATTTGGGGATCCTCTGCCATTCCTCCTTGCAGATCCTCTCCAGTTCCCTCAGGTTGGATGGTGAATGTTGGTGGACAGCCATTTTCAAGTCTCTCCAGAGATGCTCAATTGGGTTTAGGTCAGGGCTCTGGCTGGACCAGTAGAGAATGGGCACAGAGTTGTTCTGAAGCCACTGTTTTGTTATTTTAGCTGTGTGCTTAGGGTCATTATCTTGTTGGAAGATGAACCCTTGGCCCAGTCTGAGGTCCAGAGCACTCTAGAAGAGGTTTTCATCCAGGATATCTCTATACTTGGTCGCATTCATCTTTCCTTCAATTGCAACCAGTCGTCCTGTCCCTGCAGCTGGAAAACACCCCCATAGCATGATGATGCCACCACCATATTTCACTGTTGGGATTGTATTGGGCAGGTGATGAGCACTGGAAGATTTTCTCCACACATACCACTTAGAATTAACACCAAAAAGTTCAAACTTCGTCTCATTAGACCCGAGAATCTTATTTATCAGTGTCTGGGAGTCCTTCATGTGTTTTTTGGCAAACTGTATGCAGGCTTTCATTTGTCTTGCACTGAGGAGAGGCTTCCGTCGGCACACTCTGCCATAAAGCCCCAACTGATGGAATGCTGAAGTGATAGTTGACTTTGTGGAACTTTCTCCTATCTCCCTAGTGCATCTCTGGAGCTCAGCCACAGTGATCTTGGGGTTCTTCTTTACCTCTTTCACCAAGGTTCTTCTCCCATGATTGCTTAGTTTGGCTGGTCAGGCGGGTCAAGGAAGAGTTGTGGTTGTCCCAAACTTCTTCCATTTAAGGATTATGGAGGCCACTGTGCTCTTAGGAACCTTCTGTGCTGCAGAAATTCGTTTGTAAGCTTGGCCAGATCTGTGTCTTGCCACAATTCTGTCTCTGAGCTCCTTGGGCAGTTCCTTAGAGCTCATGATTCTCATGTGCTCTGACATGCACTGTGAGGTGTGAGGTCTTATCTAGACAGGTGTGTGCCTTTCCTAATCAAGTCCAATCTGTTTAATTAAACACAGCTGGACTCCAGTGAAGGAGTAGAACCATCTCAAGGAGGATCAGAAGGCAATAGACAGCATGTGAGTTAAATACGAGTGTCACAGCAAAGGGTCTGAATACTTATGACCATGTGATATTTCAGTTTTTCTTGTTTAATAAATTTGCAAAAATATCTACATTTATGTTTTTTTTCCTTTCAAGATGGGGAGGGCAGAGTTTACATTAATGAGCAAAAAAATGAACTTTTTGGATCTTACCAAATGGCTTCAATGAAAGAAAGAGTGAAAAATTTAAAGGGGTCTGAATACTCTCTGTTCCCACTGTATATAGACTGTCTAGTCTAAGTTTATGCTTCTTACTAGTCAATTTTATGGCACTCACTGCACCAACATTTTGATGCATTTTTTGGTGCACATTGTTGCACACCTTAAGCCATGCCCTTTACCAATGTCATGCCCCTTTTTCTGGACCAGAAACGGAGGTGTTTAGAAACTGTCTAAAACTCATAATAGATGTGGTGTAGAGCATATGCTACCATATTTTGTTGCAAATTGCACCAGAATTCTGCCAAACTTACCATACTAAATTGGCCCTATTAATCCCAGTCATTCAGATGCTGCAGTCAATTTTGACTGCAGAATCTTAGCAGGTGATGCTTTGGGCTTCCATGACATCTACGGGCCTCCAGGTCTGCCACCTTCATAATTATATATAGACACTGACAGTTTTACATTAGTAGATTTAGGGGAACCTCTATGAAAACTGTCTAGGTGTAAGACTTTCTTTGTTACTTATTTAAAACAGCATTTTTACAAAACAAATTTAGAGCAGCTATAACCCATCCCTGCTTCCCTCCTCTGCCCCATCTGCAGTGGGGTACCAGGATTGTCAAAGGGATTGTCCTAAGATCGAAACTTGTCCAATTTGACCAATTTTGTTTGTGTAATCAACAAGATACAATTGAGAATCTTCAAACTAGGAAACCTTTTTGTAGTATTTTCCTATGCCCTTCCCTTGTTACTAAATTTTATGCCTTACAGTTGCTACCAGCAACCTCCTGTTTCAACAGTCTCTAGAATTTAGCTTATATTTACTATGTTCAGACAATTAACTACTGAACAACTAACACAAGCTAAAGTTTTGGTCTTAGCAAAGTGTATAGGTCATTTTTAATGGTTCACCAATTTGTGACCCAAGTAATTTTGCAGATCATTGCATAGTAAGAATCAAGGTCTTACCATTTATAAGGGTATGTTCACACAATTTTTCAGTGTATCTTGATGGATACCATGAACATAGGCCATAAATTTAATGTGAATAGTGCCTTATTGATGTTTCTAAAAACCCATGCTGAAACAACTCCGTTCAGATGTATGAAACAGATTTTTAGTTGCTGAACTTCCTACAATAAATCTTCCATCTTTGAACACATTCTGTGTGCAGGTAGAATGCCGGTCTAGTGCTGAATTATACAAAATTGCATCAAACTAGCAGGAAAGTGACCATAGGAGGTTTACACATTGTCACAAATTAGTTTTGTAACTTGGGGTTTTATTCAAAAGAAGACAGTCACAGACTTTTAATTAAATCTTAGCAAGTTTTAGTTCCTCATATACAGAGACACAGCAATCTAGATGTAGCTACGGCTTTAACATATCTAGAGATACAATGTTGACAGAACTATAGCAATATTTTACAATACGGGATCAGTTTCATGATCCTGTTTTCCTCACAGTAACCTTTTCCTGGCCTTTGTTCCTTCTCACAGGCCCATTTCAGTTTTTCACTACCTGTAAACCTCCACTTCGTTTTAGACCCCTCTGAAGTACTCTGAGCTCAACATCAACTGATATCCCTTGATTAGTGCCAATAGACATAGGACTGCCGCCAGATTTCTTCTTAGTACTGGCTGGGGGGTGGCTTGTTCCTTTGGAGTCACTCAATTCCATGCTGGGTACTGAGTTGCAAGTAAATATTGAGGTTCAAAAATATGACCTCACCAACGGAAGTTATCTTATTAACTTCAGTTAGTAAGTTCATATTTTTGAATATTGGGCATTTCTCTATATCATTGTAGCTTTTGGTCTTTTGGATCTATGTGCTATGATTACTATTTATTTTTAGGATACTATTAAGTAAAATATACATTTTATCTAGGAGAGGTGTTTTTTCTGTGATTATTTGTTGCATCCCACTAGTACTTGAAACTATTTCTCAGTGATGAAGTATTGAGTTTACACAGTCTAATTTTATGTTGTTTATAAAAGCAGTTTTAAAGTTGAAAGCAATAGCCTGAGAAGTTTGTCTCCATATTAACCCACTTACATTAGAGGCAACAATAATAACAAATATGTGTATGATTTTTTTCTCACAAGAGACTTAAAATGCTTAATGCAGCACAAATGAAAAAGCAAAAATTGCCTTTAACTAGCCTAGCAAAGAAAACAAAAAACAATTGTAAGCTTTTGGGTGTAGCACTAGGAGGCAAGCTGAAGGAGCAGATAACATGGTGGTTTCTTCTAGTGTGGGATTCTGAAATGTGATTTCTAGTCTTCAGATATTGACAGTTGTATGGTAATTGATTTTATGTGGGTAAATATGTTTATTTAACTACTGTCTATCTATAATTGTATGGGAAGAGAAAACCCCTTTAACTGTTTCCATTCTGTACCAAGCCTTGTTTTTTTTGCAGAGTGAGCTGTGGGTTTGACGCCATTGTGTAGTACATATTACTTATTAATAGGTTACTTAGTATTTTTTATACTTTTTTTTCAGCATCTACTGTGAGACCTGTCTATTTGATCAATTGATAACTTAGAAATTCCACTGCAATTTTACTGCACTATGGGCTTCATGTATGAAAAAGGTCTAGGACTTTCTTAGTTCCCCATAGCAACCAATAAGATCTCCTCTCTCATTTCTTAAAGTGCTTTAAAAAAATTAAAGGGGAGCTCTGATTGATTGCTATGGGCAACTAAGAAAGTCCTAGACCTAGAATGACTCTTCAATCCAACCACCAATGATTATTCTGAACTGTGCATGTTTAACTAGAAAGGGATCATTGCTTTTGTTCATGTTATCACTCCTGCCCCTATTATCAATTAGAAAGAAAACTTGTTCACAATTGTTACATATGGGGGTCTTTTTTTCTAGAAAATAAGAGAGGAGATGAGCAACTGCTCATCATTATTCCCCTGTGCCTAATTTAGTTGTTTATAAACTCTGAGTTATCTGTTTAACCCCACAGATTTTAAGGGCAATTCAGACAAACTTTTATTAAAACAATAACTTTTTTCCCTTATCGAGTTTTTATTATTGGAAAATACAAAAACAATAAAAGAATAGATATAATTGTTATTATTGCTCTTGTGGTGACCCATACTATTAAATCAATACATGATTTACTCAGCAGGTAAAAGTTGAATAAAAAACTAAAGAGCAGTGAGAGAATAGCAGTTTATTCATCTAGCCTCAGACAAACGAAAGCAGAGTAGTCAAAAAGTTATATGTACCCAAAATGGTACCAATTTGTCTTGCAAAAAACAAGCACTCAAAAAGCTATGTTAATGGAAACATAAAAATGATATGGGTGTTTTAATATAGCGACATACAAGTAAATGATTTTGTGAGAAAACATATTTGCAATATGCAAAAATAGCAAAGCATTTGCTGTTGTTGCAATCGTAATAACTTGTAGAATAAAATTAAATCCAAAAATCAATGACAAAATCACTATTTCTATAGCAATTCTGCCTAAAAAAAATCTAAAGTTACTTAATACATTATATGTACCCCCTAATATATACCCCCTAGATATTCACCTCTTAACTGACATTCATATCCAACGATGCCTTTACCGGACCTTTACCTGGGTCTTCTGTTATCTTCTGGCTTTGTCCAGATTATTTATTTTATTATTTTGGCTTTCTGCATCAAACCATTGCTCAATGTCAACATTCCAAACCTTCACTTTGGAACTGTAGCAACAGGCAGAGTCCCGTGACTGCTGCAGCCTATCAAAAGCTGCAGTGGGGATGTTTTGTTTGACCGAACCTGATAGTTTGCTGTTTTTCATGTTTTCAAATGTTTGTGTGCCAGAGACACTTTTGTGTCCAGCACAAAGCATATAGTGACATAAATGTAATTGAAAAAGGAACTACATTTGCTGTACAAACTCCAGTGGTTCTGGTGCAGTATACATCTATGTTTTTTAAGGTATCATGGATACCTGTGACAAAGGCAGGAAACATGGGGTGAATAGGGTTTTGCTCAAACAGCTATTAGTTGATGCGAACTTAACAGCTGATTCTGTCTGACAACTTCAAAATACAATACAATAAAAGCAATGTGATATACAAAACACATCAGTTTAACAATGTTAAATATTAGATGACTCCAAAATGAGGTAATGTAGAAGTGCAGCAGCGGCATTTTGTTGGCGAGGATAGTGGGCATCATCTATAAAGCCAATGAATGCTGAAAAATACCAGTTTTGCTTTCAAGATGTTGATTGCCTAGCTCATAAAATTGCCATAAACTATAGTTAATACAGTCTTTTCAGTTGGCTGAAAATAAGGTAACTTGGATGGCTACTGTGCCCATTGGCACACCATGTAACTCTGGAATCTATTTTACAAGCAGTGAAGAAACTAATTAGCAAAATATTCATTTGCAGTTGGTTTAAATGTGTATTCCAATGCAGACCTTTAAATTTGGAATACTTAAGGCATGTTCACACGGCTTAAAATGGGCCATATTTCGGTCCGTAATTACGCGCCGAAGTGCGCCAATTACGGGCCGAAAACGGCCCATTCATTACGGTATTCACAGTTCTCATAGATTACGTATACACGCCGCTAGTAATGATTGTCTATGGGCCAGTGAAGTGCCGGCCCCCCGCTCCCCCCCGCCTCCCCGGCCGCCCGCCCCCATCCACACGGCGTATTTGCAGGGCGTAATTACGCCCCGCAAATACACCGTGTGAACACGCCTTAAGGCTGTTTTTCTAATTGAATGCTAACTGTTCAAACTACTTACAGATAAGGACCTTTCACAGGAGGAAATACCATATACAGTATTCTGCCTCTAGCTATTGGAATAATGTTGGAATATTGCAGATGTATTTCATGGCTCTAAAGGTAGTCCTTGACATAAGATTGTAGTAGACTGTCACCACATAGACACCTGTTTATTTTGAGTGGCCAGTCATGTCAGGGGCAATGTCTACATGAATACTTATAAAAAGTATTAACCATCTTAAATATTCCTCACAATAATATATAGATGAAAACAAAAAATTTACATGCACTATATAAAAAGATGCATATGCATATATTTCTCACTATCTGACATGAAATCAGAATATACCTTACTCGTTTTCGGTCTATTAGTATTACCAAAATTATTTATAGTTGTTAAATGCCAGAATAATGAGAGAGAGAATTTTTAAGGAATTTTTATTACTTTCTGCAAATTCAAAAATGTACATGCATTTTATTAGTATTTTGTAGCATTGCCATTAAATTGTATGACTTGGGTCAAATGTTTTGGATATCATTCTACAACCTTCTCACAATAGGTGGTAGGAATTTTGGCCCATTCCTCCTGACAGAACTGGTGTAACTGACCCATGTTTGCAGGTTGACTTGTTTGCACCTGCCTTTTCAGCTTGCCCATACATTTTCAATAGGATTTAGATCAGGACTTTGTGATGGCCACTACAAAACGTTGACTTGGTTAGTCTTAAGCCACTTTGTAATCAGTTTTGCAGTATGATTTGGGTCACTGTCCACAATGAAGACGCATTTCCTCCCAAGCTTTAAGTTTCTGGCTGATGTCTTGAGACGTTGCTTCAGTTTTGCCATATAATCTTCTTTCCTCATGATGCCATCTATTTTGCGAAGTGCACCAATCCTTCCTGCAGCAAAACAACTGCACAACTTGTTGCTGCCAGCCCCGTGTTCCACAGATGGGATGGTGTTATTAAACTTCCAGGCTTCTCCCTTTTTTTCTCCACAGGTGTGTCTCTAATTAACTCAGATGTGGCCCATAAACCTATCAGAAGCTTCCAAAGACATAACATCATCATATGGGCTGTCCCAAATTGTTTCTAGTATTAGTAATCCTAGTGTATGTAAACTTTTGACTTTGAAGAAAGTAATAAAAAATGCCGTAAAATTCTCTCTCTCATTATTCTGACATTTGGCATATATAAATAATTTTGGTAATCCTAATTGACCTAAAACAAATAAGGTTTATTCTGATTTCATTTCAGATAATGAGAAAAACATGCACATGTATCTTTTTATATAGTGCATGTAAACTTGTGGTTTCAACTGTACATGCATACTACTGATCATGTACTAAACCAGAGAGCCAATTTTAAATACTACTGTCAAATACGCAAAAAATTCAATCTTTTTTTTTATACATCCATCTGCATTGGACATGAGGATGCTCGGCTTTCAAAAAAAAAAAAATCACTATATAGTTAGCTAAAACTGTCAGAATGGTTCATTACAGCTTTCTCTCTTCTGATGTCAGTAGGTTGCTTTGGTGCCTAGTTTTGAAATTATACTTTCTTAGTTAAGGCATGTTATATATCAGGTCTCAAGAGCCTTTTCTTTGAAAGCCAAGCCTATTACATTTTCTGGAAAGCAATGATGAGTTCTAGTAGCCAGGGGTTTGATAGAAACTATGGATTTAGCAATGAAATAACACCTGCAAAGGAAATTAGACAGGCTGTTAACACATGGTGTTAATGTTAAATATAGTTTGCTTTATTAAATATTGATTTTTGTAAATTAAATAGAGGGGTAGCGTCTTTTACTAAGTTGTATTCTTCTTATTAGTTAAAAAAAAAGCTAATGTAAATAATGTTCTTTCTGATGTGCGGAGCTTAAAGGGGTGTTATCGTTTGAGCTGCTCGTGCTGTCCAGCTAATTTTCTCAGATTGAGTTTGAAATACAGGGGCGTGTCTCTCCTGTCAGCAGGCGTGTCTCTCCTCCCAGGAGGCGCGTCTCCCCTCACTGAAGAACTGTGTCATCATCATTTTGTTTAAAGCAGGGGATGCAGAAGGTTGTCTGTATATAACAGCTCTGTAGCCTCCTGCCTGCTTATGTCTGCAGCCTTGAGGCTCCAAACTCCAGCAAGCACCTGTCATATGTCTTAGTTTACACACAACTGAAAGCCAGCAGCTGTTAAGATCTCTGCTTCCTGTCAGTGACATGTGGAGAAGCAAATCAGCTTTCAGAGAAGGCCCTGCTCATCTTGTAACTGACTTGGCCTGGTGGTGCATCGGGTAGAGCAGTGATAGACTTATTGTTTTTACAACAAAGGGGTTTGGAGTTCTAGTCCCTCACAGGGTATATATTTTTTTTCCCCCTAAATTCCACACATATGTAGAGAGACCTAAAATATATATGTTAATCTCTATAATGATATATATACACATACACGGCTCCCCTATATCATTTCTCATCCCCCAGAATGTATGCATTGTATCACGTATGTTGGAAGTGCTTGGTGTGACTGCAAGGATGGGACACTATATAGGGGAGCTTTGTGTGTGTATATGAATAAAATTATAGATATTCACACATATATTTCATATCTTACATATGTGTATAAATTTTAAATAAAAAAAAACAAACACACTGAGGGGACTTGAACTCCCAACCTCATTCTTTAGGGGCTATCCCTGGCTGATATAAGAAATATGAATCACAGCATAATCTATTTTACATAGGGTTTAATGCAAACACCAATGAGGAGAACTTGTCTTTCTGTACTAGCACACTCAACAGTAATCTGAGACAGTTTAATCTTATTTGTAACAATACAGAGGTAATGCAACCCAATTGCAAAGTGCTTATTTTTAGTCCCCATAATCTGAGACTGATCTTGAACGATAAACCTTAAGTTAGTTTTGACGAACACTTGTGGCCTCTTAATATGTCTGTTTTTGTAAATACTTGTATTCCCTGTGAAATAACAATTATGTAGCATCTTCTCTCATAATGCTGTGTTGTTCTTGTGTGATTACTTTTAGAAATGTATTACTGAATCTTCCAACCAGGTGTTAACAGTTACATAAAAGTTAAATAGTTTGTAAGGCTGAAAAAAGACCGATGTCTATCCAGTTCAGCCTATTGTCCTACAGTGTTGATCCAGAGGAAAGCAAAAACCATCTGAGTTATAAGTCAATTGTCCTCATTTGATGGGAAAAATTCCTTCCTGCATCTAGTTTGGCAATTGGAATAAATCAATATAACTTGTTATATTATTACATGCTAGAAATGAAACCAGACACTTTTTGAACTCTATTAGTGAAGTCACCATGTCATTTTTCTCTGGCAATGAGTTTCAGAGCCTCACCGCTCTTGTTGCGTGCCCCCCCTAAACCCGCTTCTTTGGTTTCCGGGGGTTTGGTTTTTCCCCTACGGGATTTTTTTCCCATAATTTACCGTCCTAAAAAAGATTTTTTGGGCCACTAAACGGTTTTCTTTAAGAGATTTTTTGTTTTGGGGTTGGTGACTGGGTAAAAAGGGGGTTTGAGGTTGATAAAAAGGGTTTCGTAATTTCCACAAGGAAAAAAAAAAACAAACCTATAGGGATGCCTCTTTGTGGGTCCTAAATTTTTAAAAAGTCCAGAAAAGTGGACGTTTAAAAGTGGCCTAAGGGGGGGGTTTACTTGTTGGGGGTTCCTACCTTGGACTCCTGTGGGGGTGAATCAACCCGAAAAAGCCCAGCACCCCCTCCCCAAAGCTGGGGTGCGGCAGCCCAGCTCGGGGGCCGTGGACACCCCCGGCGGGGCACGGGGAATTCCGTCGGGGGCGTCCTGGTGTTATGTCGCGCCTCCTGCGGGGCCGGCCGGGTGCCAGACGCCCGGGGGCGCGCCGATCAGCTGCATTTTCGGGAATTTAAAAAGGGAACAGTAGCCCGGTGATTTTTTTCCCCAAACGAGACAGACCCTTTACATTAAACCCTTTTATATTCAGCAACATTGGCCGAATAATATGCCGTTTTTGGAAAATTCTTGTATCTTTTTAAAATACTTATGTACCTTTTCCTCTATCTTGTGTTCTTGGGGGAAACCCTTTTGGTTTCCTAAATTTTCCCAACCTGTCCCATTACATGTTAAATTTTGTAAGGCAAAAAACCCGGGTGCCACCGCAGCCAGTCTCATTTTCCCAGGGAAAAAAAAACCCTTGGTAAGAAATTTGCCCAGGGAAAATCCTCCTTGCGCCGGGTTGGTTGAAAACAAATACTTAGATTATTACAAAGTTTGGGTCGGCCTTAACCCCTTTGGTGGTCCCATGGATCCCTAACAACCTCACTCTTACAGTAAAGAATCCCTTTCTAAGTTTTTGCAGAAACCTTATTTCCATTATACTAGATTCAATCCTGTGTATAAATAGATAATGAGAGAGATCTCTATATTGACTGTTAATATATTTATACATATTTATTAGGGCCGCCTTTTCTCTAATCTAAATAACCCGAATCTTGCAAATTTTTCTGGGTATTGCAGTCCACCCAGTCCTTTTATTATTTTTGTTGCCCACCTGTTTCAGCTCTGCAATGTCTTTTCTGTGCACGGGTACCCAAAATGTACACAATATTCCATGAGTGGTCTGACCAGTGATTTGTATAATGGGAGAATGATGTTCTCATTGTGTGCCTCTTTGCCCCCTTTAATACACCCCATGATCCTATTTGCCATGGCAACTGCCTTCTGGCACTGGCTGCTACAATTATGTTTATTGTCCACTAAGATTCACAAGTTCTTTTCCATGTCAGATTTACCCAGAGGTTTTCCATTTAACAAGTAATCATGGCATGGATTTTTCCTCCCATGTGCATAACCTTGTATTTATCTGTGGTAAACGTCATCTGCCCCTTCTTTGCTCCGGTCTCCAACTTATCGAGATCCTTTTGTAATAGTATATTATCCAAAATTGTGTTAATTACTTTATAGAGCTTAGCATTATCTGCAAAGATTCTACTGTTCAATCTTAGGTAAGGTCATTAATAAATATATTAAAGAAAATAGGGTCTAATACTGAGCCCTGTGGCACCCCACTAGTAACAGGGATCCAGTCCGAGTATGTACCATTAATCACCACCCTTTGTTTTCAATCACTGAGCCAGTTACTTACTCACTTGCAAACCTTTTCCCCAAGTTCAAACATTCTCATTTTACTTACCAACCCTTTATGTTGCACAGTATCAAGTGGAGGTGTTTCCCTGAAAAGTCTCACATTGTCCAATCAGTGGTGATAGAGTCAATTTGTGTAGGAACACACCCCATTGAAAACTGGAATGGTAGCACTGAGATAACTAACTCTGTAATACATTTCTAGAAGGCATAACAGAGAAACACAGAGCTACAAGACAAGATGCTCCAGAATTAGTAGGAAACAAGGAAAACAAGTATTGATCTGACAAGTTCTCTGCAATGTTATATACTATAACTTACCTTAAATGTGGCAGTCAGTGAACACTGCTGCTAGTAAATGATAACAACAATCCCCTAAAGGACTTAGGGTGACATATTTGAACGGGGCTGCACCAGAATTCTGGCTTCAAAAAGCTGGAGTAGACCAGTTCTAGAGATGTATGAACAGGCGTACTCCAAACTTTGACACAATAAGTGCCTTGGTACGGCGCCAAAGACACTTTTTTTAGCACGCCAAAGTTTTGGGGCATTCTGGGGGCGTCGGACCACATTAGCAGAAGTAGACACATTTATGATTCTTTGGAGCCAAAACTTTGGTGCAGAACAGTTAGAACAGCCAGACCAAGTTAAAGGTGGGCTGTCTGAGCCTGAGTTGCCGTATTGGCACTAGACTGTGCCTGTATGTATGAACTGCAGAAGAACAGGTTCACACATTCTGCCACATTCTACACTGCCTTAAAGTGACTTAGAACTGGTCTAACAGTGCCAGAATTCATACATATCACCCTAAGTTTTTCCACATTTATAGAATGACTATGTATGTGAAAACACACAAATATCCGTCTATACCTCCAATCAATCCTTAGGGACTAAATTATATTTAAGACAACTAGGTCACATTTATAATACTAGCTAAATATTTTTTTTTTCAGCAGAACCTTTTATGGAGCATGTTGGAATGACATGTGCCTGAAAGGTGGTTGAGAAATATTTATCCAATAGACTTAGACCCTTTGTCAGCACTGGGTGTTACCTGCTCATATATCTATTAGGGATTTGGATGTTCGATAAGGGACTCAAAATCTTCATCTGTTAGCCAAAGAAGAGATCTTATGGAAAATGTACTTTGAAGGATTTAGTATTAAATGGTCATTCACTCATTAGAAAGTGTTTTATTCTACAGTTTACTGAACATTTCATCTGTGAACTGGGTTAGTCTTCTTTTAAATATGTGTTGTTCAAATTGTACTTTCATTTTTAATTCAGTTTGGGGGATCATTTTGTAATATTTGTATCTCCTTTAAACCCAGACATATACAGTTCCCATTCACTGCAAACTATTAAAGTGCTGAGAAATCTCAAAGAGATTTATAGAATAAATAATATACTGTATTTACAGGGCATTTAGATCTATAATATTTAATATGTTCTTTTACTGTTTTGTTTTTCTGTATCTAGCACACAGCAACACATAAAACTGATATTATATTGTTCTAATAATGTAGTGTGAATACCTAATACTAAAGATATTTATTTGTTGCATTACAACAACTGATAGTTACATTTGGACATTGCATAAATATACCTGTGAGGTGATTGTTTTTTATTAATTCAACAAATACATAGGCTGTTACATGGTCAGATACTGAATTATTAAAACATTGTTTTATTATTTTAACAGAGTTTCAATAGCCTTTATATTTTCTTTCAACAGATATACCAAAATGAAGACTGCAACCAACATTTATATCTTTAATCTGGCATTGGCTGATGCTCTTGTGACAACCACAATGCCTTTTCAAAGCTCTGAATTTCTAATGAACTCCTGGCCATTTGGAGACATTTTATGTAAAATAGTTATATCTATTGACTATTATAATATGTTTACCAGTATATTCACTTTAACCATGATGAGTGTTGATCGATACATTGCTGTGTGTCATCCTGTAAAGGCACTAGATTTCCGTACACCTTTAAAAGCAAAATTCATCAATGTGTGTATCTGGATGCTTTCTTCTTCTGTTGGAATATCGGCCATTGTATTAGGAGGAACCAAAATCAGTGATGGTGAGTATGTTTTCAGTATGTATACTAATTATAGGTTTCTATTCTTGTATTGTGGACATAAAGATAATTTTACACGTACACGAGAAATAGCATTTTTTCTTACTATATAGACAAAGAAAGTTGACCTATCTATCTATCTATCTATCTATCTATCTATCTATCTATCTATCTATCTATCTATCTATCTATCTATAATGCAGTCTATTAAAATTTGTAATACTTAGATTGAAAGTGAAGACATACTATACAATTCACCCCTCTGTATCTATGTGTAAAGTACTAAAAGGATTATATACCTTATAAAGTTTAAAACGTATCCATGTATAATCCATTCAGTTGAGATACAGATACTTCTTTTACAAGGCTGAATGTGGTCTGAATGTGTATAACCACCTTTAAAGCTGAATGACAGAAATATATACACCCCCTCACCATTCAAGTATGTATTGTAACGGGTTGGTGGATTCGCTGGACCACCGCAAGCGATGATAGTTAAGCCACGCCAGGGAGCCGGCACGTCTAAGTAGCCCCGGTATTCACAGAGCCAGTCGCAAGGAGCGATGGAACTTGTGCCGGCGTGAGGCTTACCAGGTCGCTACCCTGAGTGACTTGCTTGCGCATCGGCGCGCGGTGGTATTGCGTGGCTACAGAATCGTAATCCAGAAACGTTAGTCAGGGACAGGGCAGGAGTCAGGACGGGCGGCAGATGTTCGTCGGCAGAGAACGGGCTCAGACGGTCAGGCAGGCTGCAATAAATGCAAGATAAGGAAAAAAATAAACGTACTAGCGGGAGACGGACTGGTACACGGAGTAATCCAATAAGGAAACTCCAACACTCTCAAGACCACTAAAGACACCAACAATTCTGGCAGAGAGTGTGTCGGGGGCGTGCACCTTTAGTATAGGACCTCAAGCAGGCCGACAATTGATGAATTACGGCCGTGATGGCTCTGTTAAATCCAGGACCAGTCGTCGCGCACACGCGCTAAGAGCGGAGTGGCGGTGTGCGGCGGATGGTACAGGAAGCGTGCAGGAAGCACCAGGAGCGTGAAACAGGTAAGTGTAACAAGCGACGGGCCTGGGCAGCAAGGGGCTGGTCGTGGGCGGCCGCGGCACCTGCGTCGGACCCCATGCGGGCAGGGAGGCGGCTGCGGGGGGCGACGGCACCCGCGCCAGCCCCCATGACAGTACCCCCCCCTTTAGGTCCTCCTCCCTCTCTTTCATTTGGAATTTAAGAGAGAGGTCCACGATGACAGGTTGGCCTCGGGTTCCCAAGAACCGCTCCTTGCAGGCCTGTAACCCCTTCCTAAGTCAATCAGAAAGAACGCTTCCCCTCACTGTTTTTTCCGCCAGAACCTCCTTGGACCTCAAAGATGTTATAGCGTTGTCCCCAGGAGGGAAGGACGACGACAGGAAAACAAAAAGGGGTAATCCACGGAGTTGAGCGGTCTCAGCACCTCACAGGTCCTTGAGGAGAGAAACATGGTAAGGCGTCTCAGGATACGCAGAGTAGGAGGCAAGCGGAGCTTGTAGAACACAGGGTTTAAGTTGCCCAATAGTACAACAAAAAGGGGTCCCAACATACTTAGCCACTACACTTATAACTGGGCAACCTTGGAAACGAATTATATTTGCGCAGAAACCAACTCTATCACCTGGCTAACATAGGGGCGTAGGTATCGTACCTGTCAGCCTGGGAACTTGGTGCGAGCGGCGAGCCGAAGGCCTTGTAAGTAGGGCCTGTCGTAGTGACTTGCAGAGTGCGCTTGATGTCCTGCATGTGGGGCATCCCATGGCAGGAACCGTGACACAATGGGTAGCCAGGGGAAGAGTGCCGGGCCGCGGGGGTTTTGTAGCCCAAACACAAATTGAAAGAAAAGGAGGAGGCTCCAGCTGATTCGGAGTTAGGGGAATTATTCGAGAAGTTCCACCTCAGGGGAGGTGGTCACGACACAGTTATTCCTGGGGCAGTTACCGGAAATGTCGTTAGGTAGGTACGCCCTAAAACTGTGTTTTACACCCTCTTTACCTGCACCGGTAGTTTTAGGGTATGGTTGGTAAGCAGACGGAGGAAAGAAGTCTAGCTGGCACACCTGCAACTGACCACATAGAGCACGCCAGATTATTCGAAAACGAAACTGGACCCCCCTATCCGAGGAGATATGCAAAGGGAGACCGTGTTTGTAACCGAAAAAATGTGGGTTGATGAAAAGAAGTGATGAGCCAGCTGAGTCGGGCAGAGGGCAACCCAGGCAAGCAGGAACAAAGTGAGCCATTCTATCGAGAATCTATCTGTTACTCCACCCAAATGCACGTGTTTACCAGAGGATATACCGTGCCGGGGGGAGGTCCGTAACAAAGTCCATGGGGCCACATGGACCAAGGTCTTTCGGGGCACCAGAGAGAGGCTGGAAGCAGACAGCGGGAGTCTGAGATGATGGACTTTTATTACGGGCAAGGCATGGTACAGGCCAGGACAAAGTCTCTAGACTTACTTAGGAGGGTGGGCCACCAATACTAAACGAGTGATTAGTTGCAGGGGACTTATGGACTCAGGATGAAGCTGTTCGTGTTTGAGACTTGTCCCCACTTCAGGATTCGAGGGCCGCTTGGCAAAGGCATAACGTAGGTCTTCAGGGAGGGTAAATAATGAAGGTTCCACAGGGGCCACTGTGGGAGTCGTTTCTGGAGGATCTATGTGCGCTGAGGTGGCTCCAAGCCCACTGTGTACGAGGATCTAGAGACGAGCGTTTCCACTCTGATCGTTCATCCACAGCTGGTCCCGAAAAGTAGAAGGAGAATTCAAAGCGGATGAAAAGAGAGACCACCTGGCTTGCTCTGAGGATTCAGTCGTTGAGCCGACTGCAGATAGAAGAAGATTTTTTATGATTCGGTGTGATGACATCGCGATGGGGTGGGTGAGCTGCCTAAAGAACGGGCCGCCATTCTTCTCAAGGCTAACTTAATGGCCAGTAGTTCAGCGATCAACAATTGTATATTCTTTTTGGATGGCGTGTAAGGATTTAGAGAGAAGAAGCCGCAGGGTACGCATGTTTCCCATGAGGCAGGGACTTCTGTAGAGAGGACAGGGCCTGCTCCTACTGAGAAGGGTTCCACTTCTAGAGACAAACGGGCGCTACGGGTACAGGGCGAGGACAGAACAGGAGGCGCAAGAAACGAATGTCTGATTTTCAGGAGACTCAATACGCTTCTTGGGCTTCTGATGCCTAGGATTTAGATTTTGGCATTTTCTTCGTAGGGCCACACAGTCGGGGCCACGATGCGTGGAAATGCAGGTACGAACTGTCTGTAATAGTTTGCAAACCCAGAGAAACGAAAGTGTTGGTTGGAGCGAAAGGAACCACTGGTCGTAGGCATCTGTAAGACCGCTGAAGCTTAGAGGGATCCATCTGGAGACCATGATCCGTGAACGATGTACCTCCAAGGAAGGGCAACAAGGTGCGTTCAAAACAAGCATTTCTCCAGTTTGGCATATAACTGGTGGACACGGGAGACGTTTGGCACCTGGTGGATCGTCCCGGAGGTGGCGGCAGAGGTTTGCACTGATCAGGCAGAGAAGTTTTAGTTGTCCTTTTGGTAGACGATAACACAGACTTTAGAGAAGATTCGCTAGAACGGTCTCATTGATCGAAAGTTCTGGAAAACCACGGAGCTCATTTGCAGCAAGAGGTCAAATGGCAGAAGACGAGACTATTCAAAATGGCCATTCGTCGGGTATTGAAGGGCCGTTTTCATTTCGTGTCTTTACGGATACGAATCAAGTTGTTATGCTCCCAAGTAAATCCAGCTTGGAAAAAAATGTTTGGCCACGCAGGCGATCAAGAAACCTCAGAGATCAGAGCAAGGGTTTCGATCTGTTTTTTTTAGTATAAATTTTGTTGATGTCCCGATAATCTCGATTACAGGGACGGACAGTACATCCTTTTCTTTTCGAAAACAAAGAAGAAAAACCGGCCCACCAGACGGCGAAGAAGACTTGTGTATAATGAAGCCTTTACGGAGGATTCTCCTGGTAATTATTCCGACATCCGGGCCATTAGGTCTCACGGGACATGAATGAGGATAGACTCTGACTCGGGAGGAGGTACTACCGGGTTGCAGGGTCAATAGGAACAGTCGACATTCGTGTGGGGGAAGAGTTCAGGCCTGTCTTTCGAAAATGATCCTGGTAAGGAGGTGGGCAAGCCCCAGGCAGAGGCTTCTCGTAGACTTTGCAGAGGTCAGGCACGTTAATTTCAGCTGAACAGAGTACAGGAAGGCATTTCGAGTGGCACGCGGGCCACAAAAGATAATTCTCGCGCCGTGTTCCAGTCTAGGTCGAGAGCTGGTCTTGCAATCCAAGAGAGGCCAGGAGAATTTCAGGAGGGAGCGAGCGAGGCAGAACAAGAAGTTTCAGAGATTCTCCTGGTGTAGGCAGCCAATTCTGCAAGGTGAGGGGCAGTTGCAGAACCGAAATAGGTCCCTTTAGGCTATTCTCCCACTGGACGGAGGAGACGACATGGGTTTCTGCAGAGGGGTCACCGGGACGATGAAATTGGACACCGCAGTGCGTGGGCTTACAAGAAATTTCCAGCGGACCCCCTGAAATCATGGAAGGCTGGTGGCTTGAAGGTGCTGTCCGGCGAAACTCCAATAGTATGGGAATGGTTCAGGACGGGGCGAGGAGGCCAACTTGACACCTAGGGATGCCTCTCCTGCCAGCCCCTAGGTGCGACCAAAATTTCACGGAGCGGGCACCCAGACAGTCCCAGTGGCCAGAGCCACCACAAGTAGAAGCACAGCTGCCTTTCTGATGGACTCTGCTGCGGATACGTTCTTCCTGTGGTCAGGTGGGCTCTATCGACTGCATTTAGGTTCTGTCCATCTCCAGGAACCATATGGTGGGAGAAAGTGGAGGTCGTTGGCGAAATCGGGTGCCCTGACGAGGTTGATGGCTGTGGTCGGGTCGACCTCCCTGTTGGAGGCGGAGCTCTTGTTGTCTCTTGGCTCAATACGTATATCCAAACTTTCGGTGGCTATAAACCGAATTAGTTCGATCCAGAACGCGACTAGCACGGTCCTCGAACCCGCAAGCTCCGTCTATAAAATTTTTGGCGCCTAGGAGAAGGCCATGCCAGAAGGTCGCCACCAAACTCATTAATTCAGTCCAAGCATCTGAGGCTTATGGGTGACAGGGCACGAACTGCATGGAGTACTGACCCACAGATAGAGTTCGCCCTGACGGAGACGGGAAATGCAGAAGCTGCGGCAGCGGAGGGCAGGTGCAGGGCCCAGGTCAGTAGAAGATGGTGCGGAACACCTGGAGGAAGGGCTTGCAGACTTGCCGTCAGCGGAATCTCCTCGGTCCCACTAGCGAAGTGGACAAGGACACAACAAGGCCTCCCCAGATTAAGAGGCTAATTAATAAAGGCCACCTTAGCCCACTTAGTAGGGAATTGATGGATCGGCAGCATTTACTGATGGAAGCCACGGCACTTTTTGGGGTCTCTCATCATAGCCGGGTGAGGGGGAAGGCACATGCAGGAGATGGTTCCCGGTGCTTAGGAACAGGTTAGAGCCAATGGCCTGCAGGAGCAACTGGTGCCAGCGTGGCTCGGAAGCAGCTGCTGGCGGGGAGTAGATGGGCCGCAACGGTTCGCATCATGGTACCGAGCTGGACTTGCTTGCAATAGCGTGGCGGGGGTAATGCGATGGTTACAGAATGTTAATACAGAGAGTAGTCACGGGGGATAGGGCAGTAGGTAGGTCAGGACGGTGCGGCAGAGGTTCGTCGGTCAGTGACGGGAAGGACGGGTCAGGGACAGGCGGGCAAACAGGCGTAAGTCAGGAAACGCATAGCGGGAGCGGACTGGTACACGGGCGGTTAATCAATACGCTCGTAACTCAAAACTCTCAATGACTCACTTAACGCCACGACCAAACATATCTGGACAAGTGAGTTGTAGGGGGCAACGTGTATCCTTACATCTCGCCGACAGGAGTTCGGCACATTGACGATATCTCGGGCGACGCTGGCCCTTTAAATCAAGACCATCGTCGCTTGTTCACTTACCCGTCCACGCTCCTGCGTGCATTCTGCCCTGCCTGTCCCAGCCGCCGCGTGCGCACCTGCTGCTTAGGGCGCGCACTGCGGCTGGGACAGCCAGGAGTAGGAAGCACAGGAGCGTGGATGGGTAAGTGAACAAGCGCTGGGGCCCAGGCAGCAAGGCCAGCCCCCATGACATGTATATTCCACACAGGGCTGGGACAAGACATTTTGGTGCCCTAGACAGAATTGTCAAATGGCGCCTCTCTCCCCCAATTATAGAAAAATATTAAAAGTTCAAATGCCCTCCCTTTTGCCATTTTACAAATAAAAGCATGAAAGTTACACATAATTGATATCACTGCGTACAATCTGATCTATTAAAATATAACATCATTTTACCCTTAGATGCTTCAAAACATAATGGAAAAAACACAATAAAAAATTTTATGCATAATATTGGGTTTTTGGTCATTTCACATCCCCCTAAAATTGAAGAGAAAAGTGACCAAAAAAGTCAATGTTTCCAAAATGCGTTGCCAATTAAATAAGTAGACATCAACCTGCAAAAAATGCTCCCTCACTCAAGTCCACAGAGGGACAAACAAAAAAGTTATTGGCTGAAAAAGAGTAGATGTTTGTTTATTTTTACGGTACTAAAACATGACGATAACCCTACATATCTGGTATTGTTGGACTTGAATCAACCGGTAGAATACAAAGAACACATTATTTATACCTCTGGATGCTGTAAAAAAAGCAAAAAACCCTTCAAACATGGTGCTGTTATGTTTTTTTACATTTTGCCCCACTTAGAATATGTTTGCAGTTTCCTAGTATATTCTATGTTACAATGAATGACACCATTAGAAAATACATCATATCCCGCAAAATAAACTACTAATCACATAGTGCCAACACACTAATTTAACCTGAAGTTCTGTCGGGGTGACAACTTATCTCTCTTTGTTTACATAGCAAATAGAACTGAGTGCAGGCTTTTATGTTTTTTTAGTGCGAGTAGAATAAAATGACTGAGCTCTTGTCTGGTTCCTAGTGGGGTACCGGTATTGGTCTGCTACTGGGTAACAAAAACAGACTATTAGATATTATAATTTATTTATGTTATATGCACATGTGTGAGTGTTTATTGTATATTGCTACAATGCACATATATTTTATACATATACACACACACATTATAAAAAATACATATAGAGAAACAGAGGTGCGTGTGTGTGTATACATACACATATATATATATATATGTCTATATATATATATATATATATATATATATATATTTATACAGTCATGCGCTAACCACGGTACATATTCCCTTATACGTACATTGGTAATCAATGTTTAATCACAGACTAGTGTTATAGCTGAGGAATGGGTTTCACAGTAAGTGCTCATGTCTCTTCCACTGCACGGCTCTATTATTGTATTTTCTCGCGCTTTTAGGATTTTAAAATATGCGCCCGAAATGATCACCGATCATCCCAGCAGCCCACAGGCGCTGGCAATTGAAAGAAAGTGATCTGCAGTCTCCACAGCTCGTGTCTTCTCTCTGTCATCTTCTGGTACCGGCGTATTATACAACATGTTGTATAATCGCCGGCAATTTTAGTTTTCTTGGCTTCTTCCCATACAATACAATTGTATGGGCTACGAAAAAAAAATGAGAATAGACCACGCCGTCCCCCGCGCCCCCTGCCCTTCCTCCTCGCCATCCTCCTACTCATACTGGTGACAATAAAGCAGGGTTACCTCTACGCATGCGCAGACTCTTCTCTCGCTCGCCTGATCTGATTTTCACGGGGGTGTGTTTGGGTGGTGGTTTCGAGAGATGATTTGAGTTTGTGTATGGGGGTAGTGTTTTGCGGGTGAGAGGGGTACGGCGTGAGGATTGAGATTGGGTAGTGATTGGTCTAGTAGAGTAGAGAGAGGTTGGATGGTTAGTGGCGTAGGGGTCGTATCATTCCTTCCAGCCTGGCACTGCTGTCTGCTGCGCGAGAGAGACGACAGTGGGACGTGTCAATTGGTTGCGCGCGGGCGCGTGAAGGATGTGCATTTGTCCATAACCAGCAGAGAGTTAACAGAGGGCAGAGCTGGAGCTCACACTGGAGGAGGAGGTTGCAGCAGCAGGGACTCACACTTGTGAAACTGATGTCTCATCTCTCACATGCAGCTTTTCAGTGTTTGTGGGTGAGAGATACTGTCAATCAGTTAACAATGACATGATCTGGTCACCAAGCACAAGGGACACTTCTCAGCTCTCAGCATGACTCGGCGCTGTCATTTTCTCCCATGTGGCCGCTCGTTAGAGTCGGAGGGGGATATGTAACGTGAATCTTTGCTCTGCCCGCCCCGCCTTCTCTCAAACTGCCTGAAGAGATGAAGGGCACGGCACTTTAAGGGACAACGTACGGCAGCAGCAGTAGCGCAGCTGCCCTGCGTGGAGCTGCAGAGAGTGATATTTTTCATATCATAACCTGCGCCCTTTCTTCCTGGCAGAGGTGGCGGCCATAGGAGCGATGCCCAAACTCTGCTACCCATCATCCCAGCCCTGGATTAACTCAGGTCAGAATAAGGCTGTTTTATGAGCTGCTTTTTGCACAGTGTCATTTAACTTGGTCATAACACTATATTTTACTCAAGCTCATTAAGTCTGGTCTTATCATAAAACACCAAAAACTTTATTGAGATTGACAGGTTATCACCAAGTCGGACAGTCGGACATGGTGTCTGGGGTTTCTATCTTCTTCAAAGAATGACCAGGTCTTCATCTGCCCATCAAATCTTAACAACCCGATCCATATTATAATGGGTCAATTAAGAGACACACCTCATTACATATGAATTGTCCTTCTCCTTTTATCATCTAATCAGCCAGTCAGGGACAACAAATTACCCTAATGAGCTGATGGGCAGCTCTAAAAACTTGAACCGATTGTGAATGCAGTTTCCCAGCTGGAAAATATTTTATAACCTGCACAGTGTGGAGTTCAGCCGTCAGCTGAGCTGAGATCCATTTGTCTTTCCTTGCTTCTTGGAACTGAGAAGAATATCTACTGTAAGCGTTTGGTTTTATCCCTTTTTATTTCATGACTGTAATTGCATGTATGTATGTCACATTATTGTACCTTTCTGCTTGGTTTAATTATTCCCTGCACTAAAGGACTGGCAGTATCCTTGCGATGAGCACACTACTTCTACAAGGACCACTTACTTGTGACATACTTGCAAACAGTCTTCCCTTTCCTGATTCCTTTCCTATCTTTTATTTGGCAAAGGGTGCTTGGTGAGATGGCAATCCAGTACAAGAAGCCGAGCAAAGAAGCTCTCATCAACCTCTGTGAGCAGAGAGGTATTGCCCCAGTTAACAAAACAAAAGACATGATGATTTGTGAGCTGATGGAATAGAACTTGGAGCAGCTATCCATTGAAATTTGTCAAGAAACTGGCACCGCTCCGAAGGGCCAAATAATGAACATTGCTCCGGAGATAGCTTCCCCTGAGGATACTCACAGCAATAGTTCTCAGGAGGGCATGGACTCCTCTCTTGGAATGATATTACAACAGTTTGGTGCCTATGACCCTAAAATGACCATGGGGGATATGTATGAAAACTGTCTAGATTTAAGACTTTCCTTGTTGCCCATAGCAACCAATTAGAGTTGCCCTTTCATTTCATATAGTGCTCTGAAAAAAATTAAAGGGGAACTCTGATTGGCTATGGGCAACAAGGAAAGTCTTAGACAGTTGTCATACATGTCCCCCCATGTCTTTAAGAGACTTCAGAGGAGTCAGCAGTGCTATACCCATGGCCCATGTTTATCTGGACTGGGGAGCAGGAAGAGAAGTGAGAGAAGTGCCAATTTCTGATACTATTCCTTCTTATGTGTTGTTGGGGACTCACTTGGGCGAGATGATGTTTCAAAATGTTTCTGCTCCTCCACTGAATGACACCCAAACAACTGAGACATGACACTCCCTACAGGTGCTGTGCAATGATTCAGGGAAATGTCCTAATGTGGGGGGTGGAGGAGTGATAAGAATGTACGCACAGCAAGATAATAAAAATGGCTTTGATGTGAACCTTATCAAAGTTGCTGGAATCTGAGTAGCCAACTTTTCTCCTGTCCTGCTCATGCAGGACAACCACAACCATGCATTTAAGTTGCAGAAAAGTTCTTTTTAACCTAATAACTCCATTTAACCCCTTCCTGACATTGGACGTATGCATACATCCTAGCGGGAAGTGCGTTCCCACAAATGGATGTATGTATACGTCCTGGAGACCGTGCAGGCTTACAAGTGAGCCCCGCACGATTGCGACATGGGACCAGTGGTAAATTAATTGATTAACCCTTCATTATTGTGACCTGTCATGGTCGCAATAATGAAGCTGCAGGCAGGAGGAGTGAGCTGCTCCTGCCCACAATCGGCATAGTAATGGCGCTCTGCGCCGCTATTGATCCACTCACCCGACTCCCTGGATGCTTTCTGAAAACATCCGGGCCGTCTGGTGACATCACCATGCCCACAATGCATTGCAGCAATGCTGTGTACAGGTCTACCATTGTAACAGCAATCTGACAATTGTTGTTACAAATTCCCACTGGGGAAAAGTGAAAAAATTTGAAAAAGGAAAAAAAAAGTAAAAAAAGTAAAACACAAACACAAAAAATAAAATAAAAACCACATACATCGCCCTTTTCCCCTTTACAAATGCCAATTGCCTCAAAAAAGATCAAAAATAAACAAAATACCCATATTTGGTTTTGCCACGTGAGTAACAACCCACCTTATAAACATGTCATATTAATTAACCCATACGGTGAATGCCATAACAAAAAAAAAAAAAAACAGTCACAGAATTGCGATTTTTGTTCATCCCGCAGCACATAAAATGGAAAAAAAGCGATCAAAAACTCATATAAACGCCAAAGTTGCAACAATTAAAACGTCAGTTCATCCCACAAAAAAAAAAAAATCCTTACACAGCTCTATATACGGAAAAATAAAAAAGTTATGGCTCTCAGAAGATAGCGATGCATAAATATTGTTTCACACAATAAAATTTTTTTTTTAAAGTGCTTCAAAATAAAAAAAAATATATAAATTGGGTATCGCCATAATCATATCGACCCAGAGAATAAAGCTAACTGGCCATGGATACTACATGGTGAGCGCTGTTAAAAATAAAAATGAAAAACACTACTAGGAATGCAGTATTTTCTTCACCCCGCCTTCCAAAACACGGATCTAAAACTGATCAAAAAGTCTTGTTCCCCCAAAAATGATGCCAATAAAAACGTCAACTTATCCCGCAAAAAAAACAAGGCCCTACAGAGCTCTATACACAGAAAAATAAAAAAGTTATGGTTGTCAGACTGCATCAATGCAAAAACGTGTTTTCCTTTTTGAATAAAAGTGTTTTTATTGTGTAAAAACAGTAAAACATAAAAAAAATACAAATTTGGTATCACTGTAATCATATCGACCTGCTGAGTAAAACCAGCATGTCATTTATACCACACGGTGACCTTTGTAAAAAATCAAAAACACTACAAGAATTGCTGTATTTTGTTCAAAATGCCTCACAAAAGCCTTAATAAAAAGTGATCAAAGCATCATATGCACTCCAAAATGGTACTAATAAAAATGTCAACTCATTCCGCAAAAAAACATGGCCATAATCAGCTCTGTATGCAGAATAATGAAAAAGTTATGACTGTCAGAATAGGAAAACATAAAAACGCAATTTTTTATAGACCTATTTCTATTGTGTAAAAGTAATAAAACATAAAAAACTATATAAAATGTATATCATTGCAATTGTACCAACCCCCATAGTAAAGTTATCTTGTCATTTATCCCGTATGGCGAACACTGTAAAAATGAAGCCCAAAAAACAATGGCGGAACTGTGTTTCACCCCCCCTTTTTCATGGCTCAACGCTAAAAAAACTATGGAACACCTGTGCGCCCAAAATACACAATAGACCCCTAGAGGAGATCCACTAAGGGGTGCTCAATCCTAAATGGGGTGACTTCTGGAAGGTTTCACCTCTTCTGGTACTTTGAAAGCTTTGTAAATGCGACGTGGCCCCAACAAAATCTGCACTCCAAGCCAAATAGCACTCCCTCCCTTGTACGCCCTGCCCTGCGCCCAAACAACAGTTTATACCCACATGTAGGGTATTGCCGAACTTGGAAGAAATTGTATAACAAAATTTGGTGTGCTTTTTTTCCAGGATTCAACATTTCAACATTTTCAGCTAAAATTGCAGAGTGTTAGAAAAAAAGAATTTTCATTTTCCCAGTTTAACGCTAAAAAAATTTGTGAAACACCTCAATAAACTCACTACACACCTGGATATATTCCTTAAGGCCTATTTCCAATATGGGGTCTTTTTAGGGGTGTTTATTAAGTTTTAGCACCTTAGGGCGTCCGCAAACCTGAAATGGCGTCCAAATAATATCGTAATGAAAATGAGACCCCAGAGTCCGGTAGGTGCTCCTACTATTGTGGGGCTTGTGGTTGAGACAAATAGCGCCCTAGGGCCACATATGGTATATCTCTGAAAACGTCAGAATCTGGGGAATCAAAATTAAGTTGCATTTCCCTGATCACATCTACCGTGTTCTTGTCAATAATGGATTAAAATTGAAAATCTGGAAAAAAAAGTGAAATTTAGAAATTTTACCTTCACTTTGCTTTAATTTCTGTGAAAAACCTAGAAGGTTAACAAACTTCCTAAATGCTGTTTTGAATACTTTAAGGAGTGAAGTTTCTTAGATGAAGTCATTTATGGGGGTATCTAACATACAGGGCAATCAAAACACTTTAGAACTGGACTGGTCCCTAACAAAATGTATATTGCAAATTTTCTGGAAAATTTGAAAATTACTACCACATTTCTAAGCCCCCTAATGTTGTAAAAAAAAAAAGACACATTTTAAAAATTATGCCTACCTACAGTAGATATATGGTAGATGCTAGTTATAAACTGTTTTGAGTGGAATAACTATCTGTCTTACATGCAGAAATTCTTGAAGTTTGAAAATGGTAAATTTTTCTAATTTTTCACGATACTTTTATATTTTTCACAAATAAACAAGGACTTTTTGGACCAAAATTTCTTACTATCTTAAAGCACAATGTGTCACGAGAAAACAGTCGCTGAATCACATGGATAGGTTAAAGTGTCAAAAAGTTATTCTCACATAAAGTGACACATGCCAGATTTTAAAAATGGGGCTCTGTCAGAGAGGCCAAAACTGGCTCCAGCGGTAATGGGTTAAATTGTGTATTGTAACAGTTCTTACAAATAGACGATATAGAAACCTGCAACAGTCTTCCAATTGCATCCAGTGCATTTCTTAATGCTCCACACCACTATATATAGCATTACTTCATACTGGTATGTCCAAGAGCAATCAGCACACCTGTGCTGTAGCCTGTGACATTTCAAGGTAACACCCCTCTTGTAAAGAGGGAGAGTCACACATTGAAGCTGACTTAGAGAAGCAAGTTTCTGACCACACCCCTTCCTTGTCTAAGACTTGCAAACTGACAGCCACACCTTTCGCACAGCTTTTCTATCAGATGGCAGCATGTAGAAGCTTAAAGGGGATTTGCCACCAGACCAAGTACTGACCTCCGTTCAGTATGAGAGCAAGATGTCAACAAATCACGCTGAGTCATGAAGCTGCAGTGGAGAGAGGGAGAGGGGAGAGGGGAGTGAGGAATCCAAAGGGAGCGTCTCAAAACTTAAGTGAACTAATAAACAGTACAACAGTGGATTCAATACAGCAAGACACAGAGCCTCAGACTGCACTGTCAGGAGAAACCTTATCTGCTAAGCAGCTAATGTAATGTAAACAAATCACGCAGCAAGAGACAGAGCTGCACACAGACACACACAGCCAGAGCACAGAGCTGCATAAGGGGATCCTGTGACATGTTCACTCAAATAATCAAACTATAACTTGTGAATTCTGTATACAAAAGAGAACACCTATTCTAAACAGCAAATTGAAAGCTTCTTCATCAGATAAAGCAGGGATCTAATAACACTACAGCTAGTTATTCTGTATACAAAAGAAAACATATTGCTACCCGGTGCCTTAAAAGACCATTCATTCTGCCTGTCATCAGATAAGAAGTGATTCACGCAAGCGCGGCCTTTCAGCTCGTGGGTCGTGACTAGGGGAAGCTTTGTGGTAACCAAAGGGGGTTGAAAAATGCGTAGCTCTCAGAGTTTTCACTTTTTTTAATCACATATATTTAGAAAAGTGATTAAATACCCATTTTGGAGGTTCCCACGTCAACATTACATGGTGGCAAAACCCCTTTAAGTGTCTAGCAGACACACAACTTTCTGAGTCTGGTCATGGAAGAGTGTATTGGGACCAGGGAAAGCTGTATTCTGAGACTATTCCTGCAGACACACACAAATCATGGAATTCTGATAAACGTCTTGTTGTCCCTTATCCGTTCAGAGAACATTTGCTGAAAATTGCTCATGAGATCACTTTAGCCGGGCATTTGGAAGTACAAAGATACACAGCCCGCCTGATCCAGAACTTTCATTGGTGAAATATGGGGACTGACATAGCCAACTACTGTCGATGTTGTATGGTTTGCCAGGGTGTAGGAAAGGCAGGGAATATTCTTAAGGTTCTGTTAATTCCCTTGCCAAGCATTGGTGAGCCTTTCCAATGAGTGGCTCTTGATATTGTAGGCCCACTCGCAATTTCCAGCAGTTCTGGAAAACGCTTAATTCTGACAGTAGTTGATTTTGCCACTCAATATGCAGAAGCTGTAGCACTTCTTCTGTATGAGCAGATAAGGTTGCAGATGTGCTACTGACTGTATTTTCACATGTTGGGTTTCCCCAAGAGATGTTTACTGATCAGGGGACCCAGTTCATGTCTAATCTAATTCAGAGCCTCTGCCAGAAAATACAGGTGAAACAAATGATAGCCAGCCCCTATCATCCTCAGACTAATGAGTTATGTAAGCGTTTTAGTGGAACAATGAAACAAATGCTTAAAATGCCTGTAGAGACCTAAGAAAGGGACTGTGAACATTACCTTACACATCTTTTGTTTGCCTACGGAGAGGTACTCCAGGCCTCAACAGGGTTCAGCCCTTTTGAAAGAAGGGTTCGGTGCCCCTTAATTTGATTAAGGAGTCATGGGAGGGTAAACTGAAGATACCAGAAGTATCTATGATAGGACACGTGATAAAACTAAGGGAGAAAATGCAGGCATTAAGCAGTGTGGTGCTTGACAACATGACACAAGTTCAGGCAAAACAAAAACTTTGGTATGACCATAATGCCAGGCAAAGGACCTATGAAGCAGGAAAGCAGGTTTGGGTATTGGTTTCTATGCTGCAGAATATGTTAGGGCTGCATGGAAAGGCCCCTACATAAAACACAAACTGAAATATCCCTAAATGAGGTTTCTATGTCAACATGATCAAAGCCCATCACAACAGAGAGCATTGTGTGCTGCCTGTCTGCAGTATGCCTGAGGCGGGAAAATGGGATGCCCTGCTAGAATTACTGTCTGAAGCACATGACACAGATACACTTGAGGCTGCACAATTTTAAACCCATTATTTTAGCCAACAACGGGCGAATTTCTCGAAGTGTTCAAAGACCAGCAACCCACCATTTGGGACACCATACTCACCCTTTCCCTTTTATCTTTCATCCGGTTTTCTGCAGAAGTAAAAGAAACTTTAGGGACAAATAGAAAAAATGTTGGCCTTGGGTGTAATATAAAAAATTCCAGAGTGCAAGGGCCTCACCTGCAGTCCTTGTCCTAAAAAGGAGGGAAAAAACAAGGGTTTCTTTTGGATAAACAAAATTAAACTTTTTAAAAAGATGTTTATTAGCTTGTATGTAAAAATTTAAGAAATCAATAAAAAACAATGGAGCAGATGCACTATACAAAAGATGACAAGGCTGGTCAACATCATTAGATGTAGAAACAGTACATGTTCAGATGAGCAGAAAACAGAGAACAAAAACTAAGGTTATATTGCTGGTAAATATGTTGTAGGACAAACATCAAATCAATATAACAGGTGTTATATAGCTTCAGGTGAATAACACCTATATGAGATCCTAGCATCCCAAAGAGAATGCTTTTTGTGTGAGTAAAAAGGGGAATCAATCAATCATAGTTCACATGTGCAGCTAAAATTAATAAAGGGGGTCTAGTCCCCATGAAGGCAAAACTGTCTGGGGCAAAAAATAGTGAAAAGAAACTGTTCGGTGAGTGGGAGAAATTGTAGAAAAATTTATATCTAGGATTTCTAATTCAGGGAGAAGACTCAAGACAAGGCCAAGTACTTACTGTAACAAAAGACTAAAGCGATTACAGAACTTTTTGATTATTGGGCAACCCCACCAGACATGAAGTATGATTCCCTGTTGCCCGCATCTCCCTTTCCAAAAAAGATTGGAAGAGCTCGGGAATATAACAGATGAGTCTGGTAGGTGGTAAGAACCACCTAAGTTGGATCTTGTGCATGGTTTCTTGAGGATTGGCACATCTGGAAAACCTTGAGGGGATAGAGTGTGCCTGGTTCCATTGCTCTATTTAGAAAATCTGGTTTAGCTCTCTTTCCCATTTGGTAATGGTAGAGTCTTGCCCATAAGAATCATTCTATAGAGCAGGGAGAGGCCTTTCTCAAAACCTTGCTTTTTAAATTTAAAATTTTAAAAGTCTGAGAGGGAAGTAATGGTGTGTGTGGGGGCAGTGGGGAGAGCAACTAATAGATTGCATCATATGCCAAAGTTGGAGGTATTGAAAGAATATCGAGGTAGGGAGATTATAAGTTTTGACCAGGTCCTCAAATGTTTTAAATCACTTATCATCATACAATTGCCAAAACCCGATTATATTTTTGATCATCCCTACATGAAACGCAAGGTTTGGGGTTTCCCGCTGCGAGAAAGGTCAGGAGATTTTTCTTTTGTTTGTAAATCCACTTATTTGGAACTACATGTGAGAACCAGGCTTTGAAGAGATCGGTTAGAGATCTTACTGAGATAGTTAAAGATGGAGCACATACCAATGAGGCGAGCAGAGGCCGGTATACCGAATTGGGAGTCATGGCGGTAGAGGCGAGAAGTGCCCATAAAACAAACTCCAATGGGTGTAAAAAAAAGCCCCCCAGCCTACTAACGCAAAGGCGCCCACCCCCCCGCAACCCCCCACCCCCCCTGCCTACACGCCCCCCAAAAGCCCCCTAAAAGGTCCTTCCCAAAATCGAAACAAATCAGCCCTCCCCAAACATTTAGAGTCGACACCCCCACTGCCTTCACCCCAGCCCCCACCCCACCCCCCCACCCCCGCCGCAGCCCTCAGCAGCCATGACCCCCTCACCCTCCGCCTGCAGCCCCGGGGCCGCCCTCACCCTCCTGCCTGCAGCCCACACAGCCTGAGCCACCCTCACCCCCCTCCTGCCTGAACCCCATCAGCGCCATGACCCCCCCTCACCCTCCCCCTGCAGCCCATCACACCTCACCCCCCTCACCCTCCTCCCTGCACCATCAGCAGCCCCGGGGGAGCCCCCTCACCCTCCTCCTGCACCCTCAGCAGCCATGACCCCCCTCCCCTCCTCCTCAGCCCCAGCAGCCATGAGCCCCCTCACCCCCTCCTGCAGCCCATCACAGCCTGAGTGCCCTCACCCTCCGCCGCACCCTCCTCCTGCAGCCCTCAACAGCCATGACCCCCTCCCCCCTCCTGCCTTGCACCCATCAGCAGCTATGAGCCGCCCCTACCCCTCCTTCCCCTGCAGCCCTCACACCATGACCGCACTCACCCTCCGCCTTCACCCCAGCCCCCTCACCCTCCTGCCTGCACCCTCCTGCCCACCCATCAACACCATGACTCCCTCACCCTCCCCTCCCTGCAGCCCATCAGCAGCTATCCGCCCTCCCCCCCTCCTCCTGAGCCCATTAGCAGCCAAGCCCCCCACACCCTCCCCTGCACCCATCACACCATGAGCCGCCCTCACCTTCCTGCCTGCAGCCCATCAGCAGCCATGACCCGCCCTCACCCTCCTCCTGCACAGTAAAAAGTAAGAGAAAACATAAAGCCCCTTTAAATGTCTTTAAAAACTTACAGGGGCCTGTAATTTTAGACTTCAGGGTACTTCAGGCGGGCCTTTTGGGGGGACAGGCTGGGACTTGTATTCGGGGCAGCAACGTTGTGGGACTGCGGATACAACACACTTTTCTTTAGTTTTAAAGCAAAGTTCCAACTTTTGAAAATGAAAAACGGGAAATTTTAGATGGGGGCGCGCGTAGCGCGACCGAAAAAAATTGCATGGACACGCCCCTTCCAGATGCCACCCCCCCTTTAAAAAACCACACCCACTCCAACCTAATGCAAAACGGCTTTGGAAAAAAAGCCAGGGAATGCCCTTATAGCCAGGTTTTAACCCCCCATAAGCATAGGCCCCTTACAGGCGGTAGAAAGCCCCCTTGAGCCAAGTAAGCCCCTCTGTACCAGGTAGGTGCCCCCCTTTGTTTCCCGTAGATCCCCCATTGTTCCACTAGTGCCCCCTTTTTGCCCCTAGTGCCCCATTGTTTTTCCAGGTAATGCCCCCCCGTTTCCAGGTAGATGCCCCCCGTTGCCAGGTATGCCCCCTTTGGGTTGCCAGTTTAGGGGCCCCCCAGGGGTTTCCCCCCCCAAACCCCCTAGTCCCCTCTTTTGCCACTAGTCCCCCCTTTCTTTGCCACTATTGCCCCCATTTTTGGGCCATTTATCCCCCCTCTTTTTGCCGGGTGGGATCCCCCCTGTTGCCAGTAGTCCCCCCCATTTTTGCCAGGTAAAACCCCCCCTCTGTTGCCAGGTAGATCCCCCCTCTTTTTGCCAAGTATGCCCCCCTGTTGCCGGGTAAAAAGCCCCTTTCTGTTGCCAGGTAAAATGCCCCCTCTGTTGCCAAGGTAGTCCCCCCCTTTTTGCCGGGGTATTGCCCCCAAAGTTTGCCAGGTAAATGTCCCCCCCCTGTTGCCAGGGTAGATGTCCCCTCTGTTGCCATTTTTTTTGCCCCCCCCCCTGTTGTCATTTGATCCCCCCTTTTGGGCCCAGGTAGGTCCCCCCCTCTTTTTGCCAGGTAGGGGGCCCCCCTGTTGCCGGGGTAGTCCCCCCTTTTTTCCCATTTTTGCCCCCCTTTTTCCAGGAAAGTGCCCCCATTTTTGCCAGTAGATGTCCCCTCTTTTTGCCAGGCAGTGCCCCCCTCTTTTTTCCAAAGGTAGTGCCCCCATTTTTTCCCCCAGGCAGACCCCCCCCCCCCCTTTTGCTAATAAAAAAAAAAATAAAAAAAAACCACTTACCTAAACCAGGCTCCTGCAGCGCGGGGCCATTTCCCGCCCGACCCTCCTCGCGGCGCGGGGGGAATTTGGAAAGACGGGGCCCGCCGTCACTCCCCTGCGCCGCGGGGGTCATTTCCCCCCCCTGCGCCGCTGCCCCTGTATTTTGCGGCGCACACCCCGGCGCCAAACATACGGGTTTGGAGGAGGGGGGAGGAGCGATCCCTCCTGCCCCCCTCCCTGCACAGCGAGACTCCGGGGGGGTGAAGGGGCCCCAGCGGCCGTTTCACCCCCCTTTGTGAAAAAAGGCCCGGCGGGGGCCAGGGGACGCACTACGCCCCCCCCGGGCCGCCGCGGCCATTTAAAAAGAGCCCCCCCGCGCCTGGGGGCGGCGGGAGGAATGCCAACTCCCCGGGGGAGGGTGGGGGGGCCCCAAATAGCGGGGCCCCCCCCTCCAAAAAGGGAGAGTTGGATGATGTTTAAAAGGCTAGTAGTGTACATTTCTAGACCTTAGTTCCACAGCACTTCTGTAAAACACAAGCCCGGCTGTCTGCCAATAGCCTTTTCGTCCCAGGAATACACTTGAGGCACCATAGTAATACAATACACTTTACACATACACTTTTTATACCCCTGGTGTTGTAGAACAACATTTCCCAGCGTGTCAAGTACCATAAGAATACACATTCAGGCCCCCTTGTATATGTATATCAAATTATATAATAGTGTTGCAATGGTTTTCTTTATGGTACTAACGCTGGGACATGTTGTTCTCAACTCCCAAGTACTCTAGGGAGATTACAAGTAAAATAAAAAAGATGTAAAAAAAAAAGAAAAAAATCTAAAACCTTAAAAACACCCGCTTTGCAATTTAATAATAAAAAAAATAAAAAAAGTGCCCCAAAATTGGGATTGTCTGTTTTAAAAGCCCCAGTCTATTAAAATAACATAATTTACCCCATTGGTAAAACCTGCAAGCCTTGTACACTACTAATTATATAATCAGTATATGGGTAAAAATGGTCAAAGGTATTGTTGTAATTGAGTTTTTACTCGTGACATACAAGGGTTTAATTAGCCCTTTTTTATGGGGTGTTATCTGCCGAAATTTTTTGGGTATTTGTATTTTTTTTAATTTTTGGCATTATTGGTCTTGGTAATATGATTGGGCGAACAGTATGGGGTAATTTGTCACTTTTTGGGGAAAAAAAAGGAAAGTGGGGATTTTTGGTCTGGATATTGATTTGATGTAACAGTAGGGTTTTTTCCAAGTGTATATAATTGGGGATGCTTTGGTCTTTGTATTTGTTTTTATTGGTAATATTACTTTGCTATTTGTTTGATCATGAATTATAATGGTTTAGTCACTATATACTTGTTCATGTGGGTTTGTGTTTTGTCTCTTGATAGTAGTGACCTGCAGAATAAGAAACGCAATTAAACTGTCGGTGTAAACTCCAACAAAAACTAAACTCAAAAAACAAAAGTGAAATTTAATTTTTTTCCTGTTCACCTCAAAAAGAATTGGGGTGGAGGGACCGATCGGGGGCAGACGCTTCGGCTGTAGAACATATTTTTCTTTATTAACCTGTTGTTAAAAACTAGTGGTCCACAGCGACCGTCTTCAGGTAGGGGGCCCAAGCTGAAGTTTTGCACCCGGGCCAACAAGCCTCTTGCTACGCCCCTGCCTGTTCCAGAATAATTGTTGAGTTGTATGCAGCCAAATTAGGAACAGCTAGACCTCCTTTTTTGTGACTAAAAGTACAGAAAGCCTTTCTTAATTCTAGGCCTGTGGCCATTCCAAATGATCTTTGCAAGTAAATGTGGCCATTCCAAATGATCTTTGCAAGTAAATTTATATACTAAATCAAGAAAATATACCTACACAACAGTTCAATTTAAGATAGGTACAAGTTCCTTTCTATAAGTGACCAACGGATGAGGCCCTACCTTGTCTCGTACAACGGGATCAAGCAGTAGAATGTCCCAATGTTTTGTCCGGATCTTTCTGACCTCCCTGGCTCCCTCATCAAATGTACCAATGATTCTCGCTGGTTCTTTATTAGGATCCGTTTCTTTGATTTTTGGAACCAATAACCCTGATCTCTCAGAGTGTAATGCATGGTGGAAGCCCTTTAGAATGACATCTTCCGGATAACCCTTCTCCCTGAACCGTCTTTTGAGATCAAGGGCTTGCGTTTTGTATTCGTATCTGGGTGGATTTCGAAAGTGAATCTTAGTCCCAAAGAATTACAGTTAAGGTGGTCAATAAATTTGAGAAATTCAGCTTTAACTCCACTCCATACAATTAGAATATCGTCTATGTAACGTGTCCATAGGACGATGGAGTCCGTCCAGTGTGTAAGCTTGTCATTAAAAACGTGGAGGCCCTCCCACCAACCGAGGTACAGATTCATTCACAATAGTTAATTCTACCATATGGGATTGCCAATATGCCCATCTATCTCTGTTGATAGCGTTAAACATAGCTGGCAAGAGATATCTAATTTACTATACTCGCTCATATTTTTTTTGAATGAGCGAATCTTACAAGCCTTTTTCTATGCGATAGTCATTCCCGGTTTCCGGTTTTTTTGAGTGGGGGCAATTCTTTTTTTTTTTTTATTCTGAGGGGGGGGGTTTTTTGATCTAAAGCCTCGTCTTGGATGCCGATAGGGGTCACTTGGGTTTTTCCGGTAACTGAAGGCACTTTTGCTATTTCCTTATCTCTGAGTGGAGAGCGGTGTTTGGGGCCCTTTACACAGGTCCTCTACCTTTTAAAAGCAGTAAACAGTTTGGAGTGGTGTGGGGCCCACCATAGTTTGCCCCCAGGGTTTTGGGAAACCATATGTCCTTTCTAATTTTTTTTTCACAATCCCCCTTAGGTAAGCTCAAAGGGTTTGGGGATTTTAAATTGTTTTTGTTTATTTTTTTGCAACATTTTTCAAAGCTTTTTTTCCTTCATAGGGAATTTGTTTGTATTTTTTTCTTTTTCCCCTTTTACCCCACTTACCTCCCCTAAAGGGGGCCTTTGTGGGGTCCCCGAAAAAATTTTGGGGGTTTATTCACGGTCCCGGTAAAGTGCATTACTTGGGGTCCCTATGACTTGGGGCCCCATTTTGAATGCTGCAATATTTTTTTTTGGGCAAAATTTTTGTTAAAATATTGGGGTTTATATGGTGGACTTTTTAAAATTTTTTAAAGGTTTGTTTGTGTTTTCTATTTTTTAAAAATATATAAAAGTACTTTTTTGTCTTGCCCATTTTTTTGGGGTAAGGTTTTCTTTAAAGGACTTAGTGGTGGGGAAAAAATGGGGGTTTTTTGGGGGAAATTGTCCTTATCGGGGACTTTATAGCCTGAAATTTTTCTGGTTGGGGATTTTTTAGTAGGGATCTATTTTAAAGGGCCCTTTTTTTTCCCTTAGGGGTATTTACCTTTCATACATTTAGTCTTTACAAACATATTTTTTTTCCTACCACCATATGTCCGAGTGTTGTGATCATGTTTTTTTTTAAACTGTGACTTTTTTCATTGGGAAATATTTTTTTTTTAATTTTAAATTTTAAAAAAAGGTTTAAAAATTTTTTTATTTGCATTTTCCATAAAATTTGTTTTTGCTTTTACAGGTTTTTGGGAAACTTGAAATATCTTAAATTGAACTGTTTTGTAGGTATTTTTTTCTTGATTTAGAAAACTAATTGTGTTAGGGGCTGGATTTATAAATTTCAGGTCTTGTTTATCCCCCCACAGTGGTAAGTGGGCTAAGGAGTTCTTTTCAGATAGGGGTTCACAAAAAAAAATTTATATACTTCACTTAATTTTCCCTTTAAGGAATTACCAAATTTTTCCCGTGAAAAAAATAAAAATTGGGTTTGGGAAGTCCAAAGTTTAGTTTTTTTAATATTAAAATAAAATTTGTCCCTCGTGGCTTACGCTTTCCCCTCACCCTGGGATCAAATTGAGAACCCCCTGGTTTCTTTTAAGAAATGGGAACAGGAAGTTTCCCAATTTTATTCCTTTAAAAAATTTAGGGGAACTTTTTTTTGGGGAAGACGAAAAAACTTTCATTAGAGATTCTGGATAAAAGGTAAAAGGAAAAACCCTTGTGTAGCACAAAAATTTTGAAAAAAAATTGGGACTACTTATCCAAGGGGGAAAAACAATTACAAAACTCCCTTGATAGTTTCCCCAATAAAATATTAAGGATAAAAAAACCCCAAACAGTTTGCCCAGAGATTTAAAGGGACTTTCGGAAAAAAAAGCTTACGTTTTCTTGGATAAAAAGGAAAGTCAAAAAAAAAAAAATCTCACATTCCTTATGGGGGACTAAAATCTCGGGACTCTTTTTGGGAAAATTTTCCTCTGGGGGAAAATTGTGCAGTACACAAAGAAGTGGAGGTAGAGGGAGGGGGGAAAGGTTAGTAAAGGCCAAAGGGGGGCCCTTTAAACCCTTTTTTTGGGAGGGACGGGCCCCCTACCTTTTAAGGAAAACGGAAAAACCACCCCCCGGGACAACACCCCCGGGGTAACAAGTGACTCTAATTTAATCTTTTAATTTTCGTCTAAAAACCTAACAGAGAGTGAAATGAATTTTTTAAAAATTTGGGTTTAACCCTTTTTTTCCCAACTTCTAAGTTTAATCCCATTCGATGGATTAAGGCGCCCAAATCGTTTGGAGGGGGGAAAAAATCGGGTGGTTTAAAAAATAAATTGCTTAGAGATAGAAGAGAATGTCTGGGAATTTGGGGCAAAAATTGAAGATTTCTAGAGGTTGAAAGACTCCTATATGGAATATTTAGAAGAAAGATGTCAAAAGAGGTTGAGGGGCCTTTTACTCAATTTAAACCTAAAAAGAAAAAAATTCCACCACGGGGGGAAAATTTTTATCAATTGACATCTTTGTTTTCCCCAGGTTTTTTAAAGGGTCTTGAAAAATTGGAAAAAAAAATCTTTTTTTTAAAAAAATTTTAATCAGGATGAAAATTTTAAATATTCGTCCCTTTTTGAGCAAGATCATAACCTGATAGTGAAACCCGCAGACAAAGGGGGGCAATTTTTACCCCAGGGTCACCCTAAAATTTAGAGATGTGGAATTTCCCTTTCTCAGTGGGCACCTCATGCTATGAGATATATTTATGGACCCCCCTGAGAGCTATAGGGGAAAAAATTGTTGCGAAATTTTAACGGTTTCAAAACCAAGAAAAATTTTTATCAGGGTGATGAGTTCCCTTTTTTTTTCCTAAATTTCCGAAAAAATCCAACTTTTTTTTTGTCTGCAAGATCCCTTTAAAAGGGTTCATCCTTTTAAAGGGGGCAGAAACCATTTGAAACTGGGTTTGACTCCCTTTACCCAAAAATTTCGGTAGAAAACATTGACGAAATTTTTGCCCCCTTTGTTTAAAACATTTTCTTCTTTAATTTTCTAGGGACACAACTGACCCTTTTTTTGTAAATTTTGGGTGGAAAAAACGGTGGCCCGAATGTTTGGGTTTGCCAGCTTGGGCCCTTGAAGCACTTTTATACTATTTTACCCCACATTTAGGGTTGAAGCCCGTGGAAAATTTTTTTTGTCGCGAGAGGGGTTCAGTTTGGTCCCCACAATTTATTTTTTTCTTCCCTTTTTTGGTTTTTTTGCTTACCCAAAAAATTTCTTCTTGTTTAACGGGGGTTCTTCCACCAGGGTGGGGGGAACTGCCCTGGGCAGTTCCCGTGCTCCATCTTAGGGAAAACTGTACCTCGGGGTTTGGGGGGGGGCCTCCCGTTTTTAATGGGCAAGCTTACACATGGGGGACTCCCTCGTCTAGGGGCAGTTACTTTGACGTTTTTCTAATTTTATGGGTGGAAATTTAAAAACTGAAATTTCTCAAATTTATTGACCCCCTTAACTGTAATTTTTGGGGGACTAAAAATTCCTTTTGAAATCCCCCCAGATATTTTAAAATTTTCCGGGATTTTAAAATCAAAAAAATTTTTAAAGGGTTAATATTTTTACCAAAACTTTATGGGTAAACCGAAGCTTCAAACCCTACTGCATTGGAAAAGTAGTCATCCCTGTACCCCAAAAAAAGGGTTATCCCAAGGGGGTCAGTTTCTCCGTTTAGGGAAAAATTTGCTCTAGTTTTTTCCGAATACAAAACCCCAACCCTTTTTGATTTTAAAAAGAGGGTTCGGGGAAAAGGGTTTACCCGGAAGTTTGTCATTCAAAAGGGTTTCCCACCTTTGCTTTTAAACACTCTGAGGATCGGGGGTTTTTGGGTTTCCCAAAAAATCAAAAAAAGGGACCCAAATAAAGAAACCAGCGAGAATCTTTGGTTTACATTTTATGGGGGGAGCCGGGGAAAGGCCCAGAAAGATCCTGACAAAACATTGGGACTTTCTATTGCTTGTTTCCCGATTTAAAGACAAGGGGGGCCTGGGTCCTTTTGGTCACTTATAAAAAGGGGGACCTAGTCTTTATAAAAAAATTAGTGAGAGTCACTCCCAAACCATTACCCATTTCTAAACCTGGCTAGAAAGAAACCCTGCGGGTTTGTTTAAATGAAAGGGGTTGCATTGGATCCCCCTTTCGGGAAATTTGGGAAAAAACTTCCTAAAACCCAAAAAAACGGGCCTTTCAATTTTCAAATCCGACTTTTTATCAACTGTTTTCCAAGGGATTTTTTTACCGATCAAAAGGTAAATGGGGGAAAAAAATATTTTGGGCAACTACGGGGCGATTTTCCGTCGCCATTTGGGGGAACATCGGGGGGTTATCCGCAACAGCGGAACCAATTAGCGAGCTTGTACGGTCTAAACACAGTGGGGGATCCCAACCCAAAAAATTCATGGGCATGATTTGTTTTTGCCGATTTTCGGAAAAAGCGATAATCCTTACCGCAAAGAGCCCCTTCTGGATTTACCCCTGGACACGTTGTCCCAGGGGCCTCAATGACCAGCTTAACTTTGGCTTTTTTTTTTTGGGAAATTGAAACATATGGTTTTTTCCCCCCCTACTTTGTGTTTTCATTCTTTATTGTTGTTGAAATCTTTTTTTTTAAAGGGCAGACTGTTTTTAAAATTACCTTTTTACTTTTGGGTTTAAAAATTCATTCACAATATTTTAATTCTACCTATGGGATTGCCAATACCCCTTCTATCTTTTTTTGATAGCTTTTAAACATAGTTTGGCGAAGAAAATACCCTTAATTACTATATCGCTCAATACCTTTTGAATGAGCGAGTGCGTTAAGCCTCGTTTCATATCCCGTTACGTCACTTGGTTCCCGGGTGTTTGAGTGCGGAAAATACTTTCTTTTTCTCTGACGGGGGTTTGTTTCTCAAGCCTGTCTTGGATGCCGTTACGCATTTCCCGGTTTTTCCCGGTCCCCGAATGCGGAAATTGCATCTCCATTTTCCTGACGTGGAGGCGGGGTTTGGGCCCCTTTACACAGGTCCTTTTTACCTTTTTTAAAACCCACCCACATTTTGTGAGGGGGTGTGGGGAAACAAAATAGTCCCCCCAGGCTTTTTGGGAACCCATATGCCCTTTTTCTAATTGTTTTTTCACAAAACCCTTTGGGTAAGCTCTAAGGTGTGATTTTATTGCAAACAAAAATAAAGAAATAAACATGATTTTATTGATTTAAAATTTTTTTGTTCCCCATATTTTTATTCGTTTTTATACCATGGGACAATTTCTGTATTTTTAAAATTTTGATTTCGGCCATGACATTTTTTATTTCAAAATTGCATTAGAAAACCCCATAGGAGCTTTGCTCCCCTCCCCCCTTTGGTTTCCAAAAAAAGGGCGCCTTTTTTTAACTTACCCAAATCACAAAAGGGGGCTCAAATTTTTTTTCCCCAAAAACCCTCTAGGGAAAAAGTAGCTCGCGCTCTGATTGGCTAAGCTGGACGACCCCCCGCCGCTTCAACCTTTCCGTCTTTTTCTGCATTTTTTTCGTATTTTGAACTGTCCCCTTTGAAAATTGCTTGGTAAATTTTTTCTCCATAGGAATAATGGGACATTGTCGTCCTTTTCTGTTTGGGTTCTTTTTGCCCCTCCATAGGTTAAAAAGGGACTTTTGTTGCCCCTTTTTCTGATTGGTGGTTTATCCCGCCCAAGAAAAAATAGCTTAAAAAATTTTAAATTTACTGTTTTTCCCCGGGCCGATTTCTCTATTGAAATTTCCCCTATGAGCCCCGGGTCTCGGCGAAAAACGGTTGTTCGGTTTTTTAACTGTTTATTTGAAAATAAGGTTTTGCTCTTATCTGATAATGTTTTACATTTAATAAAAAAAATTTTTTTTTTAAAATTTCATCCCGCACGGCGCTGAGAGCCAAAGGATTTCAGGCCCCCATCTCTCCATAGACTTTAAGGGGAGAAGAAAGCTCGCGCTCTGATTTTTTTGGGGATACCCAAAAAGCCACCGCAAGCTCACCCAATCACTCTTTTCTTTTCTTTTTATGTATTTTAAAATTACCCCGGGCCGGGGGTTTTCTGTTTGGGTTTCTAAATTCTCCATAGACTAGAAGGGGCCCTTTGTCGCTCCTATTCTGATTGGCCCCAAAAATTCCCCATAGGCTAAAAGGGGTTTCTCTATCGTCCTTTCTGTTTTGGTGAGCTAGCCAAGTCCCCGGGTTTTGTTTAAACCCAATCACTTTTTTCCAGCATTTTTACTGTATTTTGAACTATCCCGCCGGGGATTCTGATTGGTCTAAACTTCCCCATATTTTTTAATGGTTCACTGTGGGCCCTTTTTCGATGGCCGGTTTATGCCGACCAATGAAAATTAGCTTTCTGAATTTGAATTAATGTTTTTCCCCGAAAATTTCCAATACCCTAATTCTTGATTTAATTTTGGAAAAGTGATTTTTTTTAAATGTATTTTTATTTTTTGGGTTTTCACTTTTTTCCCTGAGAATTTTTTCCCACCTTTATAAAGGCGATTTTTGATTTACTCCGCCCCGGGACTTAAAATAATTTTCCCCGCTTTTCCCACCCTTTGTCTCGCTTCGGAACTGTTTTTCCCCCCGTCCCGCAGGGCCCTAAGCCCCGAACTGGGCCCATTTTCCCGCACGGCCACCCCAACACTGGCGAGGCGCAGGGAATTTTGGGCCCGGCATTTTATGAGCACACCGCCTCAGCGGCGAATTTTAGGCGCGCGCCGAAAGGGGCGCCTCGGTCCCCCACTGCGCCCCACACACGGGGCCAGGGGGGCGGATTTTTCCCCACATGAAATTTTTCCGCACAAACCTCCGGCGCCAAAATCATGGGCGCAGCCCCCGCACTGCGCCTGGGGACCCCCACGCGCCAAAACCCCGGGCGAGGCGCGGCGGACTTTTACATGCTATGTATGAGCGCGCCCCGGCCCCGACATAAATCAGGCGCTGATTCCGCCGGAAAACTGGCGGAAAGGTGCGCCCCGACCCGGCGAGATTCATACATGTCGCCCTAATTGCATAAAGTCCCCAAAAGAAAAGAATTACTTCAGTCTCAAGCTATGACTGTAAACTATGCAACTATGTAATATCACCGTTAGCAACAAGCAATTAAACAGTCATGACAATAGATAAAGCCCTACAATGTACCAACCCACGTCTGTTCAGCTTACAGAAAGAGTACAGAGAAAGTGTGCACAACATTGACCCCGACATTCCTAAGGCATTGTCCATTCACTTTAGTTAACCTCATAACTTTCAACCCTAACCGTGCAGATTGGAATCAAGGGCACTCCGATTCCACTCCTGCCCTCGGCCGTTATCACCAGACCCAAGGACATCATTCAGAGAGACCAGCACGTTGTTCTGGGGAGCGATCCCCCAAATAAAACAGCGTCGTCCCACTGTGGTACACATTTGCTTGTTGTTACTCTCTTGACGTCCATAATCGCTTAATGACATGGTACAGTCAGGGTGCCATTCCATGCCTGTAAATCGATTGCATTGCTAAATGTAGGCCAGCATCATCTTGATGCTACCCGTTCTTCCGTTTGGTTAGAGAACTGTAACCCATACAAGTCTTCATGTGATAGCTGATAGCCTTGTCCTAGTGAAAACCATGAGAGGAGCATGAGCATACACAACAATAATAGACAACCTTTTTGTCCAAATTACCTGTCAGCCAAAAATGGGTCCTTGAAGCTGTACATCACTTTAATTCATTGTTCCTAGAGGCAGACGACAACATACTAATTTATAGATTTAATCATTTCATTTATGTATTTTTTTTTAAACATGTATGGGACATTTGAGGTATATAAGGGTAGAGTTGTATCCTCATGAGTTTACCAAAAAACTGAGGGAGGGTGGAGAGACATAACTGCGATGTTTGTTCCTCCCAATCACGGGACCCTACCCACGATGATCACATCTACACATCAGGAAGCCAAATTGAAGATGATCATCGTCATTGGCCAAATTGTGAGCAACTTCAAGGAACCATAATTCACATACATATTTTAACAGATTTAATTTAAAGAATATGAGAATGTTAAAACAAACAACTTAGCAAATATCTATATAAATCTGTGCTATATCCAACTAATAATTAGTAAACTGCCGATCAATAGTATAAGCAGAGCCCCGTGACTCTATCTTCGATTATTGCAACTAGAACAATGGTAAAATTAAATAAGAGACATGTAATTCATCCTTTTCTATGTCACCCTAAAAGGGAAGGAGGTCCTTGAAGGTAAAAATCTGGCGACATATATCAGTACTCTGAACCAACTACCTTCAGCTGGCTCCGAGGCACCATCAACCCCAATCATGACACTATGCGACCTGGCGACCAAATTCCTTAAGGGTTAGAAAAAAATAAACATTACACACAGACGTACTCAACTGTCTCGAAAGCCCCAAAAGCCAGCCTTGCTGGCTCAACCATTTTTTGCTCTCCAAAGATACCAGCCTGGAAGAGCCCACCTCGCCAGATTGCGTCAAACATAAGCCACAATCGTGGCGCTAAGAGACCTGCCGACCAAATACCCTAAGGGAAAAAACACTATTACCCCCAGCCGTACTCCACTGGTTTGGAGGCCCAAAAGCCATCTTTGCTGGTTCAACCATTTTTGCTCTCCAGGGATACCAGCCTGGAAGAGCCCACCTTCACTAGATCTCTTCAAAACAGTCAATCACTGAGGGAATAATACCCCGGATGACTCCCTCACCATTTCCAACTCTTGGATCCTCACCATAGTCAACAGACCAAATCAATTGTGTGAGACATTCCCCATGAGGAAACCCCAAATTTAAACACCAACTCCAAGGACCCACTAAGAACCTTCATACAACAGGATTAGTAAGCAAAACTGAAGGGGAAGGAGGTCTTTGAAGCTAAAAAGATCTGGCGATTTATATCAATGCTCTAGCCAATTTCACCACTGGCTCAGAGGCACCAGAAACCACCATCATGGCAATGTTAACCAGCAACTCGCCGGGACACCACCCAGCACGAGCCTCCCCATAATCGCTAGACCCCACCAAAACTAGGGGGGACCATCACCATGATGAAATCCCAAAAACACCAAAGTTAATCACTAACTCCAAAGACCCCCTAATCGCCTGATTACAGTAGGGTTAGTATGTAAACTGAAGGGGAAGGAGGTCCTTGAAGCTACAAAGGTCTGGCGCCTTATATCAATACTCTGAACACCTTACCCCTAGCCGCTTTCACCACTGGCTCAGAGGTACCATGAGCCACAATTGCCAGTACACAGGAGCCCTGCTGCCTTTTCCCGCTGCCCTGGTGCTCATCCACTGCAACTTCTGGGGTCCCTCTTGATGCTGCAGGGCCAGCCCAGTGCAGCCCGCTGGAGGGCTTCCGGCCAACATTGGGACCTTGCCGTACCAAGCCCCACGGACTCCACTGATGCTCTCTCTGCATGTCTGGCACTGCTCGTGACTGACAAAGTTAACCAGTGGCTCGCCGGGGCTTCACCCTGCATGATCCTCACCATAGACGCCAGACCAAACCATGGGGACCATCACCATGATGAAACCCCAAAATATTATCCACCAACTTCAAGGACCCCCTATCAACCATCTTCAGCAGGGTTAATAAATACAGCACAAAAGAGACTAGAATGTCAGCATGCCGCATGAAATATGTATCAACAGTTGTAAGACCGAGATCAGGTACAGATCAGACTCCACATAGAGAAAGGGGGAGCTGATACCATGTACATAGCAGGGTCACAATACAGCCCTGAGATAAATGTCATATACCAATCACTAACCACCAAACTAAGAAGGGGTAATAATTCCGTGTACATAACAGTGTCCGAATACAGTCCTAAGTTAGAGTACCTATGCTGATCACCAAACCATAATACTAAGAGGGGGATAAAACCCTGTACATAGCAGGGTCAGTATACATTCCTGTGATAGCCCGGAATTAATATACAGCACTGTGAAGGTGATCAATTACAGATCTCCAGCCTCTACATCTATAGATTGAGAACTAATACCCTGCACCCAGCACTAGTTAAATCCAGCACAGGGTCAGTATCCAGCGCTGACAGTATTGTACTGTACAGTCAGTGCAGCCTCCTCACTGACCATCATGCCTGTGATCTCCCTCTTCCCCTCAGTCTGCTCTTCTCTCACCAGTATCCACAGTACATGTGATCTCACAGCTCCACCATAGAGAGTTCAGAAAATACAGAATGTACGGATATATTCTTACAAACAGCAGGCCACAGCAAAGCCTGCAGTGTGAGGGGGGAGGGAGCAGATATATCCTTCATGTGCTACATGAATTCCTATGTAATAATCCCACAAACTATACAGCATGTTATACTATACTACTGTATCTTGTGTAAGGTGAGTGAAACCCCCTCATGTGTGATGTGAGGGGGTCACTGTGCATTGTACTTCCCTGAGGCTGCAGACATCTTTCCTTGACTTCTTGGTGAGAGGAAGAGGAAGAAGAAAGAGAAGACCGGAAGTTATAGCTATGCCTAAACCCCACCCACCTCACAGTAAACTCTTGCCCATCCACATACTACTCCCTCTCATATCACAACCACCCCTGCTCCTAACTAGTAACTACACAGACAGGAGCTTAAGCACAATGCAGGGACTATAAGCTTCACTCTCAAAACCTATCCCCTTTGCCCAAAACTCCTTACAATAAATATACTATTCATACACTGAAAGCATCAGCTTAAATACTTACAGCTATACAGCCAAAAACTCCCAGACTATAATGGAGCTCTAGGTTCCCCCCTCCCAAAGTCATGGTCCCCAGGCTCGGACTGGGCCACCGGGGGATCGGGGAAGTGGCTGTTTGTTGTTTTTTTTTTTTTTTAACTAACTACAAGGGGTCCCTGGCTACAAGGGGGGGCCCTGACGACTGGGGGTCCCTGGCTACAAGGGGGGCCTGCTACTGGGGGGTTTCCTGGCTACAAGGGGGGGCCCTGACTACAAGGCGTTCCTGGCTACAAGGGGGGGGGTCCTGACTACTGGGGGTCCCTGGCTACAAGGGGGGGCCCTGGCTACGGGGGGTCCCTGGCTACAAGTGGGGCCCTGACTACAGGGGTCCCTGCTACAAGGGGGGCCCTGCCTACACGGGGTCCCTAGCTACAAGGGGGCCCTGACTACAAGGGGTCCCTGGCAACAAAGCGGGTCCCTGGCTACAAGGGGGGGCCCTGACTACTGGGGTCCCTGGCTACAAGGGGGGCCCTGGCTACAAAGAGGGCCCTGGCTACAAGGGGGGACCTGGCTACAAGGAGGGCCCTGGCTAAAAGGGGGGCCCTGACTAAAATGTGGGCCCTGGCTACAAGGGGGGCCCTGGCTACAAGGGGGGCCCTGGCTACAAAGAGGGCCCTGGCTACAAGGGGGGCCCTGACTACAAAGAGGGCCCTGGCTACAAGGGGGGCCCTGACTACAAGGGGTCCCTGGCTACAAAGCGGGCCCCTGACTGCAAGGGGACCCCTGGCTACCTAGGGGGCCCCTGGCTACCTAAAGGGGGGCCCCTGGCTACCTACAGGGGGCCTGGCTACCTAAGGGCCTGACTCAAGGGGGGCCCTGGCTACCTAAAGGGGGTCCCTGACTACAAAGGGGGCCCTGGCTACCTACAGAGTAGCTAAAGGGGGGCCCTGACATCCTGCACACTAGCTAAAGGAGGCCCCTAACTACCTGTATACTACCTAAAGGAGACCCCTAACTGCCTGCAAACTACCTAAAGGAGGCCTTAACTGCCTGTATACTACTTCATGGGAAGACCTAACTTCCTGTATACTACCTAAAGGGGGTCCCTAACTGCTTGCAGCCTATATAAAGGGGACCCTAACTACCTACAGCTTATCTAACTGGGAGAAACCACCTACCTACAGACTGGAGCCTTGCCTATTTGCCTACCTACCTAGGGTCTTGTCTACGTACCTGGTAATATAATTGAAAGGGGAGCAGCCCATAGTTGTAGCATTATCTTCAGGGCGTTAGTCCTCTCCCCACCTTCCAACCCCTTAGGATACTAGGCCTCTAAGTTATGGCTTGTACCCACTCTCCCACCCCTGGGTAGTTTGTACAGAGGTGGGAATAGGTAAAGAGATGCTGGAAAATTAAGGATTCTAAGATATTTGTGTGTAATTTCTGCAGGGATGAGTGGTGGCCGGGACAAGTCATCATGGCAGTGTGGAACGGATGCAGAGGAAAAGGGAATAAGAACGACTCATGAGAGAAGAGAACGACTCATCAGATATGATATCTCCGGTGAGTCCCTGATTTCAGGGGTTATTTTACTTCTATATTGGATCAGTACAGAATTCACTGTAATGTGATGTGTCCTGAGCTGGTGTCTGATGTCTATGTTGTCTCTATGTGGCGGTGTTGTAGGTTATACCTGAGCTGGTGTCTGACCTCTATGTGGTCTCTATATGGTGGTGTTGTAGGCTATACCTGAGCTGGTGTCTGATACTATGTGGGCTCTTTTGGCTTGTTGTAGTCATACCCAGCTGGTGTCTGACCCCTATTGGTCTCTATGGCGGTGTTGTAGGTTATACCTGAGCTGGTGTCTGACCTCTATGTGGTCTCTATATGGTGGTGTTGTAGGTTATACCTGAGCTGGTGTCTGACCTCTCTGTGGTCTCTATATGGTGGTGTTGTAGGTTATACCTGAGCTGGTGTTGGACCTCTATGTGGTCTCTATATGTTGGTGTTGTAGGTTATACCTGAGCTGGTGTCTGACCACTATGTGGTCTCTATATGGCGGTGTTGTAGGTTAACTGAGCTGGTGTCTGACCTCTATGTGGTCTCTAATGGTGGTGTTAAGGTTATACCTGAGCTGGTGTCTGACTCCCTGTCTCTACATGGTGGTGTTGAGTTATACCTGAGCTGTGTTTGGGCCTCTATTGGTTCTATATGGCTGTTTAGTTAACCTGAGCTGGTGTCTGACCTCCATTGTTCTATATCGGTGTTGTAGGTTATACCTGAGGTGTCTACCTCTATGTGGTCTCTATATGGAGGTGTTGTAAGTTATACCTGAGCTGGTGTTGGACCTCTATGTGGTCTCTATATGGCAGTGTTGTAGGTTATACCTGAGCTGGTGTCTGACCTCCATGTGGTCTCTAATCAGTGTGAGTTATAGAGCAGGTGTTGACCTCTATGTGTCTTATATGCAGTGTTGTAGTTATACCTGAGCTGTGTTGGACCTCTAATGTGGTCTTATATGGTGTGTTTGTTTTATCGGCGCCGGTATAATGCCAGCGTACATGTGTCCCTGATTGACCCTGTGATAGGAGTTAGACTTTTACTTCTTGCTGGTGTATATTTTAGAAGGTGGTGAGGTGCTTGACCAAGGGAAACGTGGATGGGATATTGTATGTGGTGAGGGGGATAGTGTATTGTGGTGGAGGGGATATTGTATGCGGGTGGAGGGGATATTGTATGTGGGTGGAGGGATATTGTATGTGGATGGGGGGATATTGTATGTGGAGGAGGATATTGTATGTGGGTGGAGGGGATTGTATGTGGGTGGAGGGGTATATGGATGGAGCTACTTAGCCATGTGTCTATGATGTGTTACACTGACAAATGTGTGACTAACTTGGTATTGTACTACACAATACAGTTCTTTTTTTCACACTGTATTATGTGGTAAAATGGGCGCATTTATGTCCAAGAGGCCGGTAATATTTTCATGTACAGTAGGGTGGGCCCCCCAAGATCAATTCCCCTGTGGGCCCCAGACCCCCCAGTCCGACACTAATGGTCCCCCTTCGTTAAGGATGCGGGGGGGGTTCTTAACTAAAATTGCAACATCATGAGCAAAAAATGTGGTACAGTTAGTGACATAAACTTAGCCAAATAATAGATGGTATAAAGACAGCATTGTCTACAGTTGTTTCAAACTTATTATAGGACATGAGCCCCCATGAGAAATGTTGCACATTCTTAGTATAGATTCACATGCTGTATAAATTATGCTGAAAAATATAGGAAATTTCTGTGCATTTTCAAATGCATTTATTTGCATTATTTTCTTTGATGTGCTTATGGCATATTTTTTACCACATTTACACAATAAAAAATGTGCAAATTATGGGCCACATGTATGAAACTGTTTAGATCTAAAACTCACTCTTTTGCCCATAGTAACCTATGGGCAAAAAAGTGAGTTTTAAACAGGTCTAAATTTGCAATTTGTGTACGGTTTTCAATCCTTATTGACCTTGACCTTTATTGTAAATTACGCACATTTAATGTGCATTCTATGCATCAACAAGTAACACGCACCTCCTTGTTTATGCTTCAAGTAATGCACAAAAATACTCATCGTGTGCTCAGTGGTTCGTTTTCACATAGAAAACAGCGAGGAACTTTAAGTCCAAAAATGCCATGTGAATCTAGTCTTAGTTTACACTAAGTACTAGATATTTTAAGCCAAAGAGAGATTGCGTTGCAGATTCAAGAGTATGTGAATCCTGTGGTTCATTCTGAAACATGAAAAGAGTGGCATTAGGATTAAAGATCCTCATACACATTAGGCAAAAGTTGCCTGAACCCATTTCGCTCTCTACCCACCTTCACAGGTTTTAAATCAATGCAGTGTACCTTACAGCTGGAGCCTTCACTCCCTGATGTATGGAGGTCTGAACAGGCCCCAAAGAGGTATCAATAGAGTAGGTCCCCTTGAGGTCCCCTTGCTGACATCAACACACACCCGCTACCCAGGTGTGACACTTGCCTAACACCTGGGACCTGCATACATCACCATTTACTACATCCTCCGCATACCTTTTAATGCAATGCAAAAAGTATCCACAGTGTTCAAGTACTTAATGAATTTAGGTATGCTTTATTTTCCAAAGCTTATATAATTCCAAAAGTGAAATTATACATAGAGCGTTTCCTACTAGCAATGTCACATTTCCATTAATTTGTTGTGACCTTTCGGCCCCCTACTTAGTAATACATACCTCATTAGATATGATGCCACAACCAGTTTGACTGACAATAATTAACAGCTGGCACTGGTTAGGTATGAAGTGAGCTTACTGTGTGATCTTCTAATATTCATCCTTTATGCAGAAGCGTAACCAGAAGCTCCTGGACCCCCCCATCTACCATGTGTTATTTATAATACTAGTGTCTTCTTATGTGGCAGTAGTGTCTTCTTATGTGGCCCCCTCAAACTGCCTGGCCTAATAGTGACTGCTACTTCTGCCTCTGTAGGTCATTGTGCATTAAGAGGTTGAAGGTAAAAAGATTAAAACTAAAAATGTTGACTCTTTGAATAGTAAATAGAGAGGAAATGTAGAGAGCAATGAGGAAGAAGGGAATTTATTAAAGATTTTTTTCTCTACCGTTATTATTAGAGATGGGCAAATCGATTCTAACGAAGTATAATTTTTTAGAATTTCGGGGGAAAAACTTGTTTGAATAAAAGTCGAATTTTTGGGGGGTTGCGGGAACAAAGCGTGTTTTTTAATTGATAAAAGGGCCTCAAAGCACATGGCGTTACGGGGGCAAAGAATTTGGGGAGGAAGAAGGGTGCTAAAGACATGTCAAGTGAACCCAAATTCAGGCCCGGGCGGGTTCTGTACGTCACCGCACAATAAGTCCGGACGCGACGCGGCTGAGTCTCATAAAAGGTTTAACTTTTAACACGTTTTTGGGGGTGTCAAGTTTCTAGAGACTGCTTCTCTTACGTTCAAATTTTTTGATTTTGTGGGGTATTGGAAATTAATCCAGTGGCCCAATTCGATAATAACTTTTTTTTAAATGCTATTGTCAGTTCTTGAGCAATTGAATATTAAAAGGGTTATATAACCCTTTTGTTGTGTTGTATTCAGTTAAAAAACAGCGTTTTAAAAATCCAAAAACTTTAATTTTTTGGGGGCCATTTTTTTTTGGCCAATTTAATCCAAGGGTTTAAATTTAAATGTTTTTTTTTGTGTTTGGTCATAAAAAAAACGGGGTTTTTTTCAACCCAAAGAGAAATTTTGCCGTACATAATTCTATCGAAGGTTAATTAAGTTTTTTTTTTGTTTTGGTCATTAAAAAACAAACCCTTTTAACACGCTACAAGCTGGAATTTTGGGGAGCACATTTCTTTTGCGAAAAAACATCCAAGGGTTAATTAAGGTTTTTTCTGCGTTGGGGGTCAGTAAAAGAAAGTTTTTTTAACGGGCCAAAGAAGAAATTTTTTCCTGTAGCATAATCTATCCGAAGGTTTATTAAGGCTTTTTTGTTGTTGTGGTCATAAAATACAAATGTTTTTAACACGCTAAAAAAGCTGGAAAATTTTTTGGGAGCACATTTCTTTGCGCAATTTACATCCAAAGGGTTAATTTAAACGTTTTTTTTTCTTTGTGTTGTGGCAGAAAAGAAATGTTTTTTCAACCCAAAGAAGAAATTTTGAATGGGATAATTCATATCCAAGGTTTTAAATTTAAGCCTGTTTGTTTCTTTTAATTCAGTAAAATGCACAGTTTTTTAAAAGGCACATCAAGTACATTTTCCTGGCCATTTGTGGGGCGCAATTTTAAACCAAGGGTTACCCCAAATTGTTAGTGGGGCATTTGGGGTCAAATACAAAGGGGGGTGTTTTATCTATCGATACTTTATTTAAAAAGAGTCTGTACATTTTAGAATAAAAAATTGTAGACAGAAGGGGCAGGGTCTTAAATGCGGTGGGGTGGGACAACATTCCCGGGAAAGGCCCAATCGCAGGGAATAAGGGGAGTGCAGCAGGGGTCACTCGGTGAGGCCAAACTGCCGGGGTCTGGCGGCCGTGGGTTGTCCAGCAACCCAAGGGTTCTTTATTGGTTGACTAGTTCACCACTTCCCCCCAAAAGACTTGACAAACCCCCCAAGAGTCGGTGGGGAAAGTCAGACACAACCCCTTGTTGGCATGGCCCGGGGAGCGGGCCCCGGCCCTCACCTGTTAGCCCGCCACGTCCATTCGGTTCCCTCACCGAGACTTCTATGTGGTCTGGGCTCAAGCCACTAGCAGGGGAAGGATTAAATTTCAGGAGGACGTCACAGCTACTTTGGAAGAAATGGGGGGCCCAAAATTCCCCTGTTTTTTAAAATTGGGGGCAAAGTATAGATGTGGAGAGTGGCATGGGAGGTCAGTTGGAGGGGGGACCTCTGCATACCAAGACCATTGAGGGGGGAAGCAGTGAAGATGAAACAATAATGGATGATGATGTAGCCGACCGCACTTGGGAGCCGGGTGAAGCAAGGGCTTCATCATCGTCAGGAGAAGAAGGCGTCAGTTGGTGCGTCAGGCAGCGGCGCAGCCAGCAAGTGGGTAGTGTGGCCGTGAGTCAGCAAGATAGCAGCAGTGCGAGGTCGGGAGCCAATCGGCCACGGGGTAGAAAGCCCGCTTCGCAGGTCCAAGAAAGTAGTGGCACAGGGGCTCAGCGAGGCAGTGGCGGTAGTAGTCACTCAGTGCGGAGCGTTGGCGGTAAAATCAGCTACTCGGAGGTGTGGCAGTTGTTTGCTAAGACACCGGAGGAGCCGAATATGGGTATATGTAGAATCTGTGGGCAGAAAGTGAAGCGTGGTCAGGGAGCTAACATTGGCACCATGGCCCTGCGTCAACACATGCAGCGTCACCATCCGGTGGCCTGGGAGAACCATGGCTCAGATGTGGTGGTCTATCCTGCTGCCAAAGCAACAGCAGCAGCAGCGCCCAGTGGCACGCATGCCATTGCAGCCAGTCAAGGCTCCACCACCTCTGCAGAAGGGAGCAGTTTCTCTTTGACATCATCTCCCGGTCCAGATGCTCCTGCTCCTCGCTACTCATGGCCCCAGCAGTCGTTCAACGAGGTGATTGCAAAGAGACAACAGTATGCGTCCAACCATCCTAAGGTGCAGAAGCTGACCGTGCTCCTGTCCAAGTTGTTGGTACTGCAGTCCCCCCCTTTCCAAATGGTGGACTCTGCACCGTTCAGAGAACAAATTTGGCTTGTGCCAAACCCCAAGATGGAGAGTTCCAAGCCGTAATTTCTTTTCCAAAAAGGCAGTACCAGCACTTCACAAATATGTAGAACAGAAGGTGGGCCAGTCCTTGAACTTCTCGGTTTGTTCCAAGGTGCATGGCACGTGTGGAGCTGTAACTACGGTCAGGGCCAGTACATGTCCTTTACGGCCCACTGGGTGAATGTGCTTCCTGCCCAGCCACACCAACACCACCACCACCTCAGCCTGCACAAGTACTGCTCCATCATACCCCATGTGTAGGGCACAGCGGTGTCACGCAGTTCTACACCTGGCTTGCCTCGGCGAACATAGTCACACAGGGGAGGAACTGCTCTGCGTCATGCAGCAAGAAATCGATGTGTGGCTTTCTCCGTGCCGACTGCATATCGGAACCATGGTGACGGACAATGGGAGGAACATGGTGTCTGCGCTGCACTGAGGAGGGATGGTCCATGCGCCCGTGTTCAATCTGGTTATGAAAAGGTTCCTGAAGTCTTCCACCGATCTTCAGAAGATTCTAAAAATGGCCAGGAAACTGTGCATGCACTTCATCCATTCCTACAAAGCCAGGAACACCCTCCTCGAGTTACAGCGGCAGACCGGCCTCCCCCAACACACGCTGATATGCGATGTTTCCACCCGTTGGAATTCCAGCCTGCACATGTTTGACCGACTCTATGAACAGTGAAAGGCCATTTGATTTTTTGATGATCCAGGCAGACAGGAATACTCCCCTGTGTAACTTTAATGTCAGCCAGTGGCAGCTCATGCGTGACACCTGCCGTTTGCTGAGGCCATTCGAGGAGGCCACATTATTTGTCAGTCGCCAGGATTATAGGATGAATAAGGTCATTCCACTGCTTCATGTCCTGGAACAGATGCTGAAAAATCTTTCAGGGCAGGGGACTGGAGACGTGGCGACTACATCTCGTGGCCACATGAGTCCAGTGGGGACTGAACTGGAGGAGGAGGAGGAGGACATTGGAGCAGAAGCATTGTCTGGTGAAATGAGTGGTTTTTCTACCCAGGTGACAGGAGCGGAGGAGCAGGAGCAGCTGGAGGAGGTAGATGGAGGTGAGGAAGACGTGGCAGATGACCCACAAGCATCATGGCAGTATACAGTGGAGATGGAGGCAGGGAGTCCCTCGGAGTCACTTGTGCAGATGGCCCACAGCATGCTTATTTGCCTCGCTAGTGACAGCCAAATAGTCACCATCCGGCAGAGAGATGACTTATGTCTCTCCACCCTATTGGACCCTTGCTACCGGTCCACAATGTGAGCCTTTTTCCCAGCTGCTGAGAGGACGGACAAACTCAAATACTATAGAGAAATCCTCCGTAGTCAGATGGCCGCTGCCTATGTGCGGCATCGTCCATCCTCTGTTAGGTCTGACCGAGAGATTCCTCAGCGCTCACATACCACTGCCGTGGCTGCTGTTGGAAGGTGGGGGGTAGGAGCAGTACCAGCTCCATCAGCAGCAACCTAAGTCTGGAGTCGCTGATGAGCAGCTTCCTTCACCCGCCTAGTGAGGAGGGCAGTCGCCAGCAGCAGGACCTGGAGCAGACCCTGAACCAACAGGTGGTGGCCTACTTGGACAGCACTCTGCCACCCCAGTTAGAAGATCCGCTGGACTACTGGGCAGCCAAACTGGATGTGTGGCCGCAACTTGCCGAGTTTGCAGAGGAGAAGCTGTCCTACCCGGCCAGTAGTGTGGCATCAGAGCGGGTGTTCAGTGCGGCGGGGGCCATCGTTAGCCCAAGGAGAACCCGCTTGTCCACCGGAAATGTGGAACAACTGACCTTTGTCAAGATGAATCAGGCGTGAATCCGCCAGGATTTCTACACACCAATGCCTTAGGCATCAGATTACATCAGCCATGACGCCTCACCAAAACTTTGAGAAATGAGTCTGGGTTCAAACAAACTGCCTCAGCCACTATTCTGATGCCGCCACCCGCCTTATGCCACACCTCTGCTGCCAGTTTCTCCTTCTGCCTACCACCATCTTTACCAGGGACTGGTATTGCCACCCACCTCCACACCCTGTCATTGTACCACTCTATAACCTCATGCTGCTGCTGCTGCTGTTGCTTGTGCCGTGACATCCACACTGTGTCATTGTGCCACTCTCTGACCTCATGCTGCTGCTGTTGCTGGTGCCGTGACCTCCACACCGTGTCATTGTGCCACTCTCTGACCTCATGCTGTTGCTCCTGTCTTCACCTCCACACTCTGTGATTGTGCCACTGTCTGACCTCATGCTGCTTCTGCTGTTGATGATGTCATCTCCACACTGTGTCATTGTGCCACTCTCTGACCTCATGCTGCTGCTGCCGTCACCTCCACTTTCTGTCATTGTGCCACTGTGTGACCTACTCCTGTTTTTGCCACCTCCAGAATGTCATTGTGCCACTGTCTGACCTCATGCTGCTGCTGTGGCTGCTGCCGTGCCCTCCACACTGTGTCATTGTGCCACTCTGTGGCCTACTCCTGTTTTTGCCACCTCCAGAATGTCATTGTGCCACTGTCTGACCTCATGCTGCTGCTGTTGCTCCTGCCGTGCCCTCCACACTCTGTAATTGTGCCACTCTGTGTCCTACTCCTGTTTTTGCCACCTCCAGAATGTCATTGTGCCACTGTCTGACCTCATGCTGCTGCTGTTGCTCCTGCCGTGACCTCCAAACTCTGTCATTGTGCCACTCTGTGGCCTACTCCTGTTTTTGCCACCTCCACACTCTGCCATTGTGCCACTCTGTGGCCTACTCCTGTTTTTGCCACCTCCAGAATGTCATTGTGCCACTGTCTAATCTCATTCTGCTGTGGCTTCCGCCGTCACCTCCACGCACTGATGTTGCCACCTGAGCCCTCAGTTTGATTTTTTTCAGCTGGTGCTGCCATGACTTTATCAGGCGGCATTCCCGCTTCAGTTTTTTGGTCAGTTTTGCCCTCTTAAGTGCCCAGGAAATTTTAAAGTGAAGCAATTCTAATAGCGGTGGCAGTCATGTGCATGTCCTACTAAAACACAGCATTGTATGAAGACCAAACCAAGCTCCCTCTGCGTATTTAAGTATGGCACAAGTAATTTGGACCGAAACTAATTTTGACGGAAAAAGTTGGCGAAGCCGGCGAACCGAATTTTTGAGAAATTCGACCATCTCTAGCTATTATTATTTACAGAAGAAATTGTCCTATCTGTTAATATACAGAGGAATGATATAAACAGGGTATTACCATCTCTTTGATTACTTTTAAACATAGACAAAGGTAAATAAACATTCTTACCAAATACATTTCTATTCTGATTTTGCTTCATTTCAAAGATACAGCAAGTCATTTCATTGATAAAAAGCAGAGAGTGGTTATTAATGGTATATACTCAGATTGGATCACCATTATAAGTGAGTTTCATATGGGTCAGTATTGGGCCCTATCCTCTTTAATATTTTCATTAATGATCTTACAAATGGATTGCACAGTAGAATATCAATATTTGCAGATTACACTAAACTGTGTAAAGTAATTAACCCAATAGAGGATGATGTACTATTAGAAAGAGTACATGTTGGATGAGTTGGAAGCCTGGGCAGAGAAGTGGAAGGTGAGGTTTAACACAGATAAATGAAAGATTATACACATGGGAATGGAAAATCCATTCCATGATTGCTTCCTTAATAGAAACATTCTGGGCAAAAGCAAAAATGGAAGAGAACTTGGGAATTTTAGTTGATAATAAACTTAACAGTAGCCTGTACTGTCAGCCAGCTGCTGCTGTAACAAGTAGGATCAAAGGGTATATCAAAGGGGCAGTGATGCACCCAATAAGAACATTGTTCCATCACGATACAAATCACTAGTCAGACTGCACATGGAATATTGTGTATGGTTTTGGGCACCAGTGCACAAGAAAGACATTGTACAGCTAGAGCAGGTTTAAAGATGGGCAAAGAAAGTAATACAAGGAATGGGGGACTACAATGCTCAGAAAGATCAGCAAAATTAGAATTTTTTTTTATTTAGAGAAAACATGGCTGCAGGGTATTTTATAAATGTGTATAAATACTGTATATCCAAGTTCAATATAGAGAACGTTACCATTATCTATTTATACATAGGACTGCATCCAAGGGGTGATCCTTTTCTTGTAGAGGGAAGGTTTCTACACAAACATAGAAGGGGATTCTTTACTGTAAGAGCAGTAAACCTGTAGAATTCTCTGCCAAAAGAACTTATCAAGGTAAACTTAGTTAATGCATTTCTGGAGTGCAATACTACAAGGTATAGCAACTAGATTTCAGAAGAAGGGTCGTTGATCCGAAGATTTATTCTGATTGACAGATTTGAAATCAGGAAGGGTTTTTTTTCCCAAAGTTGAGGATGATTGGTTTCTACCCTATGGAGTTTTTTCCTTCCTCTGGATCACACTGCATGAAAAAAGGCTGAACTAGATTGACGTATGTCTTATAAACTTTGTTACCCAGATTTATGGAATGCCTACAAATATCAAATATGTATATAAAATGTATCCAGTGCAGAAGCATTTTTAAAATGACAGACTGACACACTCTCTGTATTGATGTAGCTAATTTTTTATGTCTTTCTAGAGTCTATTCTTTAAAGAATTGCCTTTACTCTGAAAAGCTGTACATATTCATGGTATTTCTACATGGGGAACCAGAGATAAAAATCAGTGTGAACTGCAGAAAAATAGCTCACTGTTCATAGCACATAGAAGGAGATTCAAGCAGATGATTCTTAAGATAAGCTTTTGCATCACATATCTTTTATGGTGGTATTTTACAAGAGATAAGTGATTCACCAGCAAGTATACTTGTAGTGATTTCTGTGTCAAAGGTTTGTTTTGCTTTTTTTAAATAACTTTTAATATAGAAATAATGACTGCTTCTCTTTGACAGTCAGATTAACAGATTAATAAAATTTTGTATTCACTGTGTAATGGGGAACATCTACTTGTTGGACCCTTTAGCAACAAGCTCTAAAGTGTTTAATGTCTTTGGTATATCTATAGTTGTGTACTAAGACTTTGTTCATATACATGTCTAACAGGATGTCCCACTTAAAGAAAACACTACTCCATAAATTATAGTGGCGTAAACCCACCCCACCCCCTACCTCTGAAAGAAATAAAAGGATACAGAAACAGATCATACAAAAAAAACATACAAATTTATGTGCCTCGTAGAAATTATCACAAAGCTGAAACATAACCTTTATTACAAATTATAGTATCAAATTCCCTACACAATCCCTACACTTACCCTATTAGAGATACTAGTCATACCTTACAAAAAGCAGGATGACCTCTCTAACCCTGGCTAATAAGTACTCAAATACAGTATGAATCATTTGTGCTGTTATCCCCTACTAAGGCCTGGTTCACACATGAGGTTTGAGGTTCTATTTGGAACCTCTGTTGCATGTCCTGAAGGGAACTGCTGCCTTATTTTTCCTGCCTTAACTATGGATATCACAGCAGAACCCCGACCAACCCATTGTACTTAAAAGTGTGTTTTGGCTGCTGTGGGTGTCTTTTGTGAAACAGATCCATAGGGGTCTATACAAACCTCCGACGCAGATGTGAACCGAGCTTAAATTGGTAAATTTTGTCAAATGATGGATCTAAAGGACCCTTCTAACTTATGATAGATTTATCTGTAGCTCCTGTTTGGTTTCCATTGTTTTGCTGGCATTCACTTACATAGTTACATAGTTAGTATGGCTGAAAAAGGACATATGTCCATCAAGTTCAACCAAGGGTGGGGAAAATGTTGGTGAAGGAAGGGAGATAAAAATGTTTTAAGCTTAGTTTCCCTACTGGTGACAGCCTTGAAACCCATAAGGCAAGAACCAATCTGCTCTAAGGAGGATCTTATTTGTGATCCCAGAGTTGCCATCAAACTGAATTTAGAATTTTATATGGCTACATACGTATTAATATTTTTTATCTTTTACTTGTCTTGATTTGTCTCTTTTCCCAGTTTGCCTCACAGTATCATACAAAGCTGTACATCAGGCTAGCCCTTTATGTAAAGCTCCTATGAATACTTGGTGGCATTTGTCACACTTAGGGCTCCATGTTAAAAATGTATAGCATGACTCTCTGTGTTCTTACATCCAACGAACCCAAATGGCCCAATGAAAACCTCCCAAATGGAGGCCAAAATAACACATGTTTGGACTCCATCAGGTAATGGGGATCTATAAATATGGTTACTTGGAAGCTTTCTCAGCAGATATGGTAAACATAAGTACATAAATGGGTTGTCTCACTATAAGGATTGCTTTTTATGTTAAAGATCTTGCAAAAACAAGTCACTTTGCAATATGTGTCCATTAACCATGTCCTATCTATTCCTAGATATCCCCTCTTGTATGGGCTGCATCAGCTCCTCAGGTCGCTATAGCTACAGACCTGGTGTCCTCAGCAGCTCATCACTGCACGCCTGTAGTAGCCAGTAAACATCCCCCTGAATTCAAAAATGAAAAAGTGGGAAAACAGGACTGAGGTGAGATGAATCCATGTGGTGAGACAACCCCTTTAATGCAGTGTGAAAGTTGACTTACTTGTTATTTTATGTGTTTTTTACTTCCCAAATTGTAAAGCTCTGTTAATATGTTGACACTATATTAATAAATATTATAATAACAATTTATATTTGGTGACTTCTTGTAAAGATTAAAATAACCTATGAAATGGGTTTTTTACATTTAAAGCACACATAACAAATTTGCTGTTTGTGAATATACCGTTATTGGTAAAAACAAAGTAAACCATCTTGAAATGTAATTACAAAAAGTTCAAAAAGATGACAACTAATTCTTTAAGAAAAACAATGATTTTTCTCATTTTTATTTTTAAAGTTAACAAAGTCATTCTATACAGTATATGCAGGAGTATACAAAGCAGATATGGTCACATTTCAAATGTACATGCTTAACAGAAATGTAATACAAAGCAACTCTATGTCATGAAAACAAAGATAAAGCATTCACTGGGATATTGTGAATTACGAGATAGATAATGAAAATAAAAAGTTGCTACAATTTCAGCTGAAATTAAATCAATGTATTCACTTATTTAACTACTGTAATATTTTCGTTGAAAATATATTTTAAAACTTTTATTACAAATTATTAACCTACTTTAATTTCTTGTGACACGGAATCATTTTCATCAAATATTTTACCTAACAGAAAATTGTAACCGCAGCATCAATATTTTGTAAAAGGCAGTCCATCTCATTAAGACGAATGTTGCCGATTTCTATACGATTTTAAGTCAATTAGCTTCTAGCATTAAAATAAAAGTAGTTTAACTAGCCTCAGTGTTTCTCTATTAAAATTACATACAAGCAATCAATGCAGACATGATAGTAAGATATAATCTCGAGTATATGAATTGTCAGAACTGCTAAAGTTTGTACTGTGTGATACAACTAAAGGAAATTACATATTTCAGATAAAACCTTAACAGAAAACTTTCTCTGCATCAATTTTTTTTTTCATTGTGGTACTGTACATGATTAAGCATGTAAGAAGGAGGGGGATCTTTTTAACGTTTTTGTTTGATTTTGGGGAATTTCTTCTTAGGTTCATTATACAAACAATTTATTCCCATTTAAGTGAAGTCAAAAATCAGAGGAGATGTAGTAAGTTTTTTTTAAACAAGAAAACTTAACGACAAAATAAGATTGTGTCATTACAGTCTCTTGTATAACTTGAACCCGAGAAATACTATAGGTCAGTCATTATAACTCAACTATTCAGTGCCAGATAGAATAAATCACGCTTAGTTTTCACAAAAATAAACCTAATGCAGATGTTCTTCGATATACTATTATATTTTGCAATTAAAAATACTTTTGTACTGATCGGTATATGTGTAAATGTAAAGTGCAACTAAAATGACATAACAAAGAAATGTTGTTATTTACATCTTGTCCCGGAGCAGTTCCTGAACTGGAGCCTTAGTTGCATTGCTTTGTCTAAAGTGGTAATCCCATTGAGCTCAAACAAATGCTGAAGTAGGACACCTGGGGCTCACTGGTGATGTGGGTTCTTGGGGACACCAGTGGAGTCAATTCTTGCCTCCCACCCTACAGCTCCTGTCCATGAGTACACATGCTGCACACGACTCTTGTACTGTGCCTCTTGTTATCTTTCTGTCTATTTCCCTGTACATCAACCCCAGGCCTGCAATGCCAAGGGGCCCACAAAGCTCAGGAACCCATTGAGGTTTCCCTTAGTCTCTCATGAAGAAGTGACATGCTCAAAATTCTGCAATAAATCTGCATGCGGAAAAATTTGCTTGAAAAAGAGAGCACACAGATTCCACACAGATTTTTCCAGTGTCACTTCCCTTTTAGCAGGTGATGCAGCTCAGTACTTACAAGAGAACCACTTTAGGCATGTGAATGTACTGGACAGAGAAAAAAATACAGTAGAAGAGCTGTATGGACGTCTACAAATAAAAAAAAATTCATTTTTCAAAACTGTCTAACAGTAAAACTGTCTTTGTTGCCCATAGCAACCAATCAATGGGCAGCTTTTATATTTCCAAAGCAGTTTTACAAAAATAAATCTGAACTCTGTTTTACTCTTAGACAGTTTTGAAAAATTTGGCCCAAACTATATTCCTTCTTTGGTCAAAGAGAACTAAGCTTGAGCACATTATTACTAAATACTGTAAATAGTACACTGCCACAATTTTATGTGTTGACATATTACCACAAATATACTTTAATTCATTCATATTTACCACACTTTTAGGATCATTAATGGCAATATACTCCTTTTGTAACCATTTTTATTAATACAGTGAAGCAACGTTGAGAATAATCTTCAAGGGGTGCTCTGATCACTTAACTGCCAGGTTGTAGTCAGCTACAGAGAACGGAGAGGTGGCCACACTTGCCCAGTCACCTATCTGTTCTCTTCTATGGGAGTTCCACATACAGCCCAGTGAGTGTATTGGGTTGTATTCAGAACTCCCATGGAAATTACCAGAGAGCTACAAAGGTGCAGCCACCTCTCCACTCTCTGCAGCCGGCAACGAGCCAGCCTCAAGGCAAAAGGTAAGAGATGGGAAAACGCCTTTAATAAAAAATATCCTACTATTTTATGTCTTCAATGTAAAAAATAAGTGTCTTAATGACTATACTACAAAATAAACATGTATTTACTGATTTTGCAGTTATATCATTTAGAGCATCATGTATGAACAGGGCTGCACCAGTATTCTGATGTACTTTGAACCAAAAAGAATGTATGAACAGGTGCACTCAAAACTTTGGTGCGATAAGTGCCCTTGTAAAGTGCCAAAGACACTTTTTTAATGCGCCAAAGATTAGGGGCATTCTGGGGGCGTGTCGTACCACATTCTTAGAAATAGATACATTTATGATTCTTTGACACCAAACTTAGGAACATAACAGTTAGAACAGCCAGACCAGGTTAAAGGTGGTGCCTGAGCCAGACTTGTCGTATTGGCACTAGAATACACCTGTATGTATGAACTGCAGAAGAACAGGTTCATACATTCTGGAGCATTCTACACTGCCTTAAAGTGATTTAGAACTGGCCTGTCAGTGCCAGAATTCATACATGTCTCCCTTAGTCTCTACTTCATGGAAGGTTGTCAAGAAAATATTAAAGCAATAGAAATGGTTGAAAAGGTCTAAATACCTTTAAAATAAGTAAGCTCTTTTGCCAAATTACAAAGTTACAACGATAGCTTGTTCATATGGTTATAACAAGCCCTTTTCAACGGTCATGTTTTCAATCAAAACGTCAAGTCCAAGAAATCCAATGCTGGCAAATCCAATATCAAGAAGTAATTTTATGCCATTAAAAACACCTTCCCTTATGAGCAGAAGATAAATGTCCACAGTCAATATATTAAAGACAGTTTTATTGAAATGCTGGTCTTTTCTATATGTGGTCCATATAGATTTATCTTTCCATTGATTACCTGTAATATATTCTTACCTAAAGGGATAGGGAGGGGCAATTATATTTGCCGTAACACAATGTCTTTAATTAAGTGCTTCATAGTTCTGAATATTTCAACAGCCTAATGTGAATTTCTTTAATAGAGACGAAAATATAATGCCTTCACTTTTCACATCTGGAAAATATGGTTAACTCTTTTTTTATGCAATTCGACATACTCCAGACTTAGCGTTGTCATTCGCAGTGGAATGTCGCCTGACGTCATTCAGTTCTGCATTCAGTTCCTCAAAGATACCAGTTTCAATCATTTCTTCTTGCCATGGTATAGGAATGTTGCCAGAAGCAAATTCATCAAAGAATTGCTTATCGTTATCCTCAAGGTTGACGCCTTTCACTGTTGAAAATGCTCCTACATCCTGAATATCCTTAGCATACACTGTCTTGGAATCAGGGGCAAAAGGTGGTGTAAGGATACCTGTTGAATTAAACAAAACAAGTATGAATTCATAGAGACTTTATTATTAAGTTAAGGTAAAATGATTCTATACCATATCCCAAAATATTGTACAATATTCCCATCTTCACCAAGAAAAAGCTCTAAATGTTGAATGATGAAAATTATTTAATAAATGTAATAGATAATTTGAATATGTAAGAGAACAGGGTAAGATACAATTATTATATGCTGCAGATTCAAGCTTTTGTAAAATGAAACATAAAAATATAGAAGATTGATGTCAGATAAAGGTCCATCTGGTCTGCCCTTGTGCTGGTTCCTTTTTATTCTTATCTTACAATAGATACATGTTTATCCCATGCAAGTTTACATTCACTTATTCTAGATTTTCAAACCACATATTTCATAAGTCTCTTCCAAGCATCTGCTACTTTATAATAATATTACATGACATTACCCTGTTTCCACAAAAATTATTAATTATTAATTTTGCTCCTAGAGACGCGCTAGGTCTTATTTTCAGGGGATGTCTTATTTTTCCATGAACAAGAATTCACGTTTGTTCCATACTGTAGTCATGTCATCACAAACATCAGCATAATGGGGAAGCCATTAATTGCGACTGCCAATTTCTATCAGATTGCCCAGCATATTTTTCTGTTGGCAGCCTGTTTGGCCCCTATGATGATTGCTATTATGGTAAAGTAGAACTTCTTCAAAGTTCAATATCTATGTGCACTGCTTGGAGTACTTTGAATTCCATCGAGAATTTCTTGTGACTCTGTTTCCATGTACAACAATTTATGTTACATTTACCGATCCCGGTATTTATGAACAAAAATCAGTTTTTATTCAAAGTTAGTCATGTCATCATCTTCTGGAACATCATCAAAAATCTCCAAACCCTGAATTTCATGATGAATTTCTTTTGACTCCATTTATTTTAGAAGCATTGGCCCCAATCTCTCATGTCTAGCAATAGCACCTTCCTTAAGTGAGCACCTCTTGTTCATGTAGCCTCCCACACAAGGTAAGACCTATCTAAATGATCTGCTAATGCTAATGTACGGTGTGGGGGGAGCTGTAGCAATGACGGCCACTAGGTCTTATTTTCATGGGAGGCCTTATATTTCTAAGCTTGAAAAAATTGCACTAGGTCTTTTATTTTCGAAGGATGTCTTATTTTTGGGGAAACTTCTCATCACCCCCAAATAATTGCAGATTGGGCTCTTTCTGATTCTTGTGTTCATTTTTTTTATTAAAAACATTTCCCTTCTGAACCTAACTAAATAATTTTACATATTTTAAGGTTTCTTTCAAGTTCTCCCTTTCATTTCTTTTATCCAAGTAATACAAATAAAGTTCTTCAAGCCTTTTCTGATATATTTGGGGTTGAGTTCTTCCACCATTATTGCAGCCCACCTCTAGACCTATTCTATTGTATCAATGTCTTTTTGAAGGTGAGTTATCCAAAAGCAGAATCACAATCTCCCACTTTCTGCTGCTTGTACCTCCAGCTCTGCAAACAAGCATTCAACTTGCTTTTCTCACTACCTGGCAACACTGTTGCCTTGCTTTGACGCTATCAGAAATCAGATCCCCTGAAGTCCTATATAACTGCTGATACAATACTCAGACATAGTACACAACAATAGACACATAAGATTAAAATTGTCTTAAAAAATAAAATTTTTATTAAATACAAACATTCAAATAGAAATGTAAGTAAGGATACCCAAAACAATGGTCAGGTATGACCACAATATTAAATGGACATATAGATTAAAAAAAAATTCTCAAGAAGGTAGTTTGCATCTTAAGTAAGTACAGTAAGCCAAGACAATATATAGAGAGATATATATGGAAGTATAAACCCAATAAGGGCAGTGTAGTGCATACAATGATTAGAAAATATGTTCCTCGCAATAATTAGAAAGTACACCCCTCCATAAGTACCCGGCACAACAAGCAACTCAAAGTGAAATGGTCAATACCACATGTCCATAGTATGCCAGGTTCATCATATTATCATGGGTATGTGTTCTTAACCATTTCACTTTAAGATACTTGTTGTGCCAGGTACTTATGGAGGGGTCTACTTTCTAATTATTGTGAGGGACATATTTTATAATTATTGTATGCACTATACTGCCCTTATTGAGTTTATACTCCCATATATCTCTCTACATATTGTCTTGGCTTACTGTATTTTAAATCCAAAGTTATGTTGACATCCCAATTATATATAAATTATATATTCCATAATCTGAGGTGTTTCTAGACATTTCTGTGAGAAACACACTGGTAACACAGAGTTTTACCTTCGTAGGCAATGTATATCATGTAAATTGTATATCATGTACTCATTGTTCAAGTGCGTCTCGGTCTTTCACTTCATGTTCTAATAGGAAATCTTTCAATATAAAACAGTATATAAATTGTAATTCTAAATACTGAATGTAGTCTACCTAATTACATGCTATGAGTGCAATTTACAATATGTAAGTTGGACCACAACTGCATTGAAAGTTAGGAGCAGGAGACGCTTCTCTAAGAACTCCTGTAACAAAATGACCAGAAACTTCTATGAGAAACATATTGGTAATATCTTTGAGTTTTACCTTTGTAGGCATTGAAAGGGTCAAGGAATCTAGTAGGGGAGGAGATCTCCACCGGAGATTTTTCTTAAATATTAGGTAGTTGTGTCTATGTAGTAGTCATGTAAAACTATCATGTCTTCACGTATTTAAAGCCTTGTCTTTGATATGAAAACTATGCTATGTCTAAGGAGATGTTTCCTCTAAAATACATGGATCATGGACAATATCATGAATGGATGATAGGGAGTTTAAAGGGATTTTCTCCCTACAAAGATTAACTTTCAAAATGTAGGGACAAGTAACTGAAGACTTTTTCCAAATGCATTAGTCTTTTGATTTTACCTTTGCCAGGAGATAAACGTGCACACAGGTTTCTCTGGTTATGTCCATATCTCCCTTACTGACTAGACCGAGAACAGGGAGTGATGTCATCATGGGCGGAGTTCACTCTGAGCAGACTAATTATCTCTAACAAGATTAGCTTTTGTTTACAGATATGCAATTGTTTTGTTTACTGAAAATCAACTCTTCTGCACTTTGCCTTTATAATGTCTCAGCTAGTTACAGAGAACCTAAATATGCTAATCACTGCTATAGAACAATCCACATCATGCCAAAGACAGTGAAAGAAAAGCTGCTTGTGATTGTGAAACTGCATGGTGAGAAAACCCCATTAACATGACCTTGGATTTAAGATAAAGTAAGCTAAAACTTTTACTGTAGTTTTGTGGATGCTACAATCTTTAGTATATTTGTCTTACCCTATGTTACTTAAAAACATATTAAAAAGAACAGGACTATGGGAGAGGGGTTTGCAGGTAGGACTATTTGTTAATGTGATGTCCAAGCTCTGTTCTTCTATCAATTCTGTCACGATTGTATCTTTTTGTAATACCAGCTTTGCACAAAGGCTCGCCTGTGGGCCCCGGGGGCAGTGCCACCGCGCCCTGGGGCCCGGTCGCCGCATCCGGTCAGTGAACGCCGGGGCCCGCGTCCCGAATGCTCAGAGACCGGGCCCGGGAGTCGGAGACTAATGTCCTCCACTCCCGGGACTGCGCGGTGTCAGCGGAGCACAGCGCCGCTAGCACACCGCTCCACTGTACACACTGGCAGGCTTCAGGCATTAGGCCTGAAGCCTGCCAGGCTTCGGCCTGTTGTGGTGACGTAGGCGCGTGGTGATGTCAATTCACCGCGCCGCCTATGCCTGGCGCCACTAGAGGCCGGCGGGAGCATCCGGGAGCAGCCTGGAGCGGGAGTGAGGTAAGTTGATGTTGTTTGTTTTTTTTTAAAGTTCCTAAAGGGAGCCCTGGCAACCCCATGGGGGGCCTGACTATCTACAGGGGACCCTGACTACCTAAGGGGGGCCATGGCAATCTCAGGTGGCCCTGACTACCTAAGGGGGGCCATGGCAACCTAAAGGGGCCCTGACTACCTACGAGGGGCCCTAGAAACCTAAGTGGGGCCCTAGCAATCTTAGAGGGGCCCTGACTACCTACGGGGGTCCCTTGCAACCTTTGGGGGCCTTGACTACCTACGAGGGGCCCTGGCAACCTAAGGGGGGCCCTGGCAACCTAAGAGGGGCCCTGGCAACCTAAGGGGTCCCTGACTACCTACAGGGAGTCCTGGCAACCTAAGGGGGGCCCTGACTATCTACAGGTGGCCCTTTCAACCTAAGTGGTCCCTGACAACCTACAGGGGTCCCTGAATACCTATGGGGGTCCCTGGCAATCTAAGGGGGGACCTGACTACCTACGAGGGGCCCTGACTGCCTAAAGGGGGCCCTGACTACCTAAAGGGGGCCCTGACAGCCTAAGGGGGGCCCTAGCAGCCTAATGGGGGCCCTGACTACCTAAAGGGGTCCTGATTACCTAAAGGGGGCCCTGGTAACCAAAGGGGGCCCTGGCAACCTAAGGGGGGCCCTGACTACCTAAACATAAGGGGGGCCCTGGCTGCCCGAATGGAGCGCTGACTCCCCTCGACATATAGGGGGCCCTGACTACCTAAAGGGAGCCCTGACTACCTAAGGGGGCCATGATTATACAAGGGGGGCCCCGACTGAATAAAAAGGGCACTGACAACCGAAGGTGGGCCCTGAATGCCTAAAGGGGGCCCTGAATGCCTAAAACTAAAAGGGAGCCCTGACTATCTAAAACTAAAGGGGGGCCCTGACTTCCTAAAAACTAAAGGGGGCCCTGACCACCTACAAACTAAAGGGGGCCCTGACTACCTACAAACTAAAGGGGGCCCTGTCTACCTACAAACTAAAGGGGACCCTGACTACCTACAACTAAAGGGGGCCTAACTAGCTACAAACTACAGGGGGCCTTGACTACCTACAAACTAAAGGGGGCCCTAACTACCTACAAACTAAAGGGGCCCATAACTACCTGTATACTACCTAAAGGGGCCCTAACTGCCTGTATACTACCTAAAGGAGACCCCTAACTGCCTGTATACTACCTAAAGGAGGCCCCTAACTGCCTGTATACTACCTAAAGGGGCCCTAACTGCCTGTATACTACCTAAAGGGAAACCCTAACTGCCTGTATACTACCTAGAGGGCAGCCCTGCCTGTATGCTACCTAAAGGAAGGCCCTAACTGCCTGTATACTACCTAAGGGAGGCCCTAACTGCCTGTATACTACCTAAAGGGGGACCCTAACTTCCTGTATACCCTAACTGCCTGTATACTACCTAAAAGTGGTCCCTAACTGCTTGCAGCATATATAAAGAGGGTATATAAGAGGGTATATATATATAAGAGGGTCCTAACTACCTACAGCTTACCTAACTGGGGGCAACCACCTACCTTCAGCCTAACTAACTGGGACTCAGCAACACTTACCTACGGCCTACCTAACTGGGGTCCACCAACCTAACTGTAGCTTATCAACTTGAATAACTGGGGCCTGCTTATCTACATGGGCGCTGTTTACCTACCCACCCGTGGCTAGGTCCCAACCAACCAACCTGGGCCTGGTCTACCAGCTTATTCAGCGGGGGTCTACCTACCTAAATAGGGCCTATCTAGTTACCTGGAGACTTGCCCATTTGTCTAACTACTTAGTAATATAATTGAGAGGGGAGCAGCCCATAGTCATAGCATTATCTCCAGGGGGTTAGTCCTCTCCCCACCCTACAACCCCTTAGAATACTAAGCCTCTGAGTTATGGCTTGTATCTGCTCTCCCACCCCTGGGAAGTTTGTACAGAGGTGGGAGTAAGTAAAGAGGTGCTGGAAAATTGAGAATTCTAACATATTAGTGTGTAATTCCACTATGTGGTCTCTATATGGTGTTGTTGTAGGTTATATTGGCGTTAGTATAGTGGCAGCGTACATGTGTCTCTGATTGTAAAAGTGAGGGAACACCTGACCCTGTGATAGGAGTGTCACTTTTACTTTCTTGCTGGTGTTTATTTTAGAAGGTGGTGAGGTGCATGACCAAGGGAAACGTGGAGGAGGATATTTTATATGGGTGGAGGGGGATGTGGATGGAGCTACCTAGCCATGTGTCTATGATATGTTAGACTGACAGACGTGTGAGACAGATATGTGAGATAGACAGATATGTGACCCCCTTGGTATTGCATATTACACAATATACTTCTTTTTTGCACACTGTATTATGTGGTAAAATGGGCGCATTTATGTCCGAGAGGCCGATTATCTTTTCATGTACAGTAGGGTGGGCCCCCCAAGATCAACTCCCCTGTGGGCCCCCGGGCCCCCCCCCCCCCCAGTCCAACACTATTTGTATGATTTATTAGTAACAAATTCTTTCATTTTTGTTCTAGATTTCAATAAAAAATTACCTGATTTAAAAAAAAAAAAAGAAGAAGACCCAGAACAGTAACCTGTGGTCACAACTTGTAACCGGTCTTTGAACAGAATACAGACCATTGACTATAACTATCATTTAGAAACCTGAAAATCCACTGATCAATCCAAAGTCCAAATGGAGCAAATAATTATGGATTAGTATATATGAAATGTAGGTAATGCATATCTACTTTACAAATATTGCCAGAATATTCTTCTTGATGGAATTAGCTGAGATTTCAGTTAAAGACAAGATAGTATCAAGTACCAAGAATAAGAATGTTTTTAGTTACTACCAGTTCTTAGAAACACTACTGATGTTTTCATGAGATATCTCATATATTATAGACCATTTTACTGTATGTATTCATACCCAAGACTAAAGTTTGCTTTGGGGACAGTAAATTAATAGGCGATATATTGTGCTTACCCCACTGGAACCAAATGTGAGCCCATACACATACAGACCAGTTCATTCATCCTTTCTAAAACATGGTATAGAATAAGCCTGGAGAAGTGCCCAACATAAATAGTGATTTGTTCTCATGGTTTTCATATGGAATTTTCACAAAATCTTGTTTTGTGGCAGAATTATTTGTAAATTTAGCTTGAAGGTCTGAGGTCAGTTAGTCTTTCTATTAATATCGAAGGGATTATAAGCCTTGGAATGCGATGAGATGTCTACTTTGCAGTTATAAAAAAAAGTTTGTTTATTTTGCTACCTGTTCTTAAACCTGCTACTGAGATTATTGATGATTACTCTAAACAGTTTCCAAAAGGCTAAGGAGGCAGCAGAACAATTCTGATCAACTTAACGGTCAGTAAACTCATAAAGTCACTGTACTTCCGGAATTGGGGACATTATAGGAGTATTGAATAAACAAGGGTTATTCTTTTTATCATGAAAAAATATGCAATTACAATTTTCCATTAGGTTAGATTCATATCTGCATCAGAGTTTCCATTTGCAGCCTCCACCACAGAGATGGCCATAGATCCAGTACATGATGGACAGTAACGGCGCCTAACAGACCCCACTGACTACAAAAGGGTCCAATGCGTTTTCATCATGGTGTTCGTCATTTTAAAGGAATGAAAAGCTTTATACGCTACACTATTTTTTTCCATTATTTGTGATGAAATCTAGGAGAGTGATTCAAATCAATACCTCTGATGCAGTTGTGAAGGCTTTACAATTTCAGCTTCAATTTCTCACAGTATTTAAGCTCTGTTTGCTATTGTTTGATAAGGTGCTCTATTATTTATTTCCAGGGGATTAGATCGGACTTAAGTGATGGACATATGGTACAAGGCAGATTATAGTTACAGTATAGCTATTGAAAAATAAATTATGTGACAGCAGCAAATAGTATTGAAAAACTGAAAAAATGAGTGCACACCCTTAAGACCAGGATCACGGACCAAACAGTAATGCAAAAATTTAAAAAAAGGCTCAGTGTTTCTAGAGTGGTGGTACATCATTGAGTTAGTGGATTAAGCAAATTTACTCCCATTATGTTGACCTTTTTTCTTGTTATGCTCAGAAGCCTTTAGATTTCATTATCTATACATTACCAGTTACTATCAAATTTGTTAGGCGCGTCTGTCATATGCGCTATTGGGATACATGCTGCGCTCGTGTATCGCAGCATGAGTCCCATTGCGCATGCGCGGGTTGATGTCCTATGCCGCTAGTATAGTTTGCTGGAGTCTTTCTGACTCCATTGCGCAGGCACCGGTAGCCAGTTGGCGGCGCTGCGCAGTCCATCCTCAGAGACGCCGGAGAGCTGTATAGCGGATCCATCCCGTCCAGTGAGTAATTTAAGTTTTTTTTATGTTTGTAACAAGCCTTAATGATGTCACGTGCGTATTAATTATGCTATATCTATTATGGAATAGCCTTTCCTATGTTTTTCTTATATATTACACGATTATGTGCACTGTGCACAAAGATGTTGCAATATATAATTGATTTTGCTTATGGCACTATGTAATTTTCACTTTGTAATTTTCACTTTGTAATAATTTTCACTGTAATTGATTGTCAATACCTTTGCATATTATATACCACTAGATGGCACTATGTTTATAGCTTGAAAAAAGCCCTGTTTAGGGCTGAAACGTCGCTGTTGTTGGGTCAATAAAATCAAGTTTTTGAGGTGCTACATTTTTTCCATTTTTTCATTTTTTGCATTAAAGTATAGGTATTAGACCAATGTCTTCTAGGAAACCAAGCATCTGTCTTTCCATCATGTAACCAGGACATATTTTAATCCCTTTGGTGTAAACAATAAAGGATTTTAATGAATGATATAAATCTAAGATATTGGAAATGTGTACAGCGTTTCAAAGAAGAAGAATTTATTGTTGAAGCTAGAATGTGATTTTGTGTCCTAATACATCTGGAACTGGGCACAATAAAGGGATTGTCTAGTCTAGAAATATCCTTTTGTATCCACCCCATTAATAAAGATATTATATTGACTTATCTCTTGTTCAGGATCCTCATCTCTTGGAGAACAGTTAGCATCTGTTACTCTGAAAAACCTGCCCTGTCCTGCATGACATGAAATACACAACCCATTGATGTTACCGGGCACTATGCAATAATTAATTACTATGTGCTGGCATTAGAAGGAAATTATAACCCGGCAGGTTTCCCCACACATAACAGGAGCTAATATGAGGACCAAGCAAGGAGACACAGTATGATCAGAGTATTGTCAAGGAACTAGTCTAAGGCTATGTCACTGCAATGAAATACGATCGTATTTTCGGTGGTTTTAAGATTGTAAAACTGCCGAAAATACGACCTCTTGTCTACACAGGTTGATTTTCTTCTCCGCTCATCTTTTGGTGCCAGCGCTTTGAGTTTTTTTCATTGTCTTCCCATACAATCAATTGTATGGGCCGATGGCAAAAAATGAGAACCAACCGCGGTTTTTGCGCAAAACGTGACAAAAACCACGGTCGTGCATCAGGAAAAAAAACGGTTGACTTTCAGCCATTTTTTGTCTGATGCAGTGTAGACCTAGCCTAACAAGCAGGGATTGTCCACAATAGAGAGCCTCTTTAAGTCACTACGTATCAGAACTTCACACGTTAAATAATTATAAACCAGAGAATTCGTATTCAACAAAATAATGTTAATAAGTGGATTATCAATAACGTTTCACCTACTAATTAAACTCTTGTACAGGCCTTTAGGACCACATGTTTTCTCAGTTATTGCGCAATAGAATTTTGAGAGCAAGCACTTATTGATTTCTATATTGACGTAGCTGCATGGTGGCTTTTTTGTGGGATGACACAATATTTAATCGCACCATTTTGGATTCAATCTATGAAAAAAGGATAGCAATTTTGCCACAGCAGTTTTTTTATGCTTTTAATTCTTGCACTTTCACCATGTGGCATAAATATCATGTTAGTTTTATTCTATAGGTCAGTAGAATGACAACAATTATGAACAAGGACATTTGTCAGCATGCTCAATTTGGACTCTGTACTTGCATTTTAATGGATTACAAATAAAATTTCCTTTTATAAAAGTGTAGAACTTTTATACTATTTGCATTTTCTGCTGGTGGTCGACGGCATGCTTGCACTCCACACAAAGGATTGCTGGTGAGCTCCACCTTCTTTACATTATTTATAACACTAAATACGTATAGCTTCTTTTTTGAGTTTTACTACTAGTGGAGAGGACAATGTGATCTTCTGAACATTGAAGTAATCCTTTGATATATTCAATATACCTAAGCATAATTGCCTTCCCTATCTTAAGCCTCTGGCTGCCATGGAAATCCATTTGCATCCCGTGATCACTCCATTGGGTGCTAGTTGGGTGACATCAGAAACCACCTCCCTCTATCTACAAACTTGAACTTCTAAGATCAAATCCAACTGCAACACCTATGGGATTAAACAGCTGGGATCAAATTTGTCTCATGTCCCAGTCATTGTAGGGAGATGGTTGTACATGCAGATGATATTGGCATAGCCCATCAACTGAAAACACTGGAAATATGGACATACAGGTATATCCATATGTAGACAGGGGTTAAAGCAGATACTAGAACATACTTGTTTTTATCTGTTTTTGGTTTCTGATTGTAAATTTCTTTTGTATTTTCTGAACATAAATATTAGACATACCTGCTTCAAGTTTCCTCCAATTTATTTCTTTGAAGAAAGGAACTACTCGCAGATCGTTACAATTTCCATTTCTGAACCCCATACGTTTCTTGGGATCTTTTTCCAGTAAGGCTTCACAGAAGGATTTACAATCCTTACTGAACTTTTCGGTGTATGTTACTGGATCATTACAGATTCTATTCTTCAAATCCTTATTCTCTACCTAAAACATAAAAGCACAAAAGGAAATGTATCATTTATCATATTTAGTAAGTTCATGAAATTACGAATTCTTTTACAATTCTTATCCTTGGAAAAAAAATATGGTAAGAAATATACTACATATTATAGATGGTCTAGAAATGAAATGGTGGGAAAAGAGGGACCACAGATCACAATGCAAAAACAGTACCTTAGCAAGCGTGCAAGCATCTGATATACCACAAGAGGGCAATGCAACGCTTTGTAATGTATCCAAGGTCACTTACATATCGTTTTATAAGTGTTAAGAGTAAAGTTTAAAGACTGAAGAGTAAAAATATAACTAAAATTGAAGAAAGTTCAACAACTTTAAGACAGTCATGTGCTTCTTGTGTGTGCAGTTGTTAAAAGCTTCTGGTCAAAGGTAATGATCCAAAAAAGTTTACTTAAGGATTTCTACAGTATCCATGTCCAGAGTTTTTATAGCATGTTCTATTGATCACTATTTTGCTACTGCTGTTTTTTGCTACTGCTTTTTTTGCACCTTAATCATGTTGAACTTGATGGACAGGTTTCTTTTTTCTACCGTACTAAGTATGTAACTATTTGGCATTAATGCCACGTTAGCTTTACTCTATAAGTCAGTACAATTACAATAACACTAAATATGTATAGTTTATTTAGGTGTTTTACTACATTTTACTACTGGTGGAGGTGACATATAATTCCAGAGGAGAAAATCTCCCGCAATAGCTGACACGGCTGTGCAATAAGGTCATATGGCTCAATACTAAAGAGCCATATGGCCTCCGAGCATTGCCATGGAGGGATGTGTGCATGAGCCCTAAAGGTGACCTCTAACAGGATGAGCTGTACAAATACCGAGCTAACTTTTTTACCAACCTAAATATTTAACGTTGTGCTTTTAGATCACTTGAAGAAGCAACACTTCTTCCCATTATAATCATCTACATACAAGTAACTGTAGAGCTGCAACAAACATGTTTTAGATATTGTGAGGCGACATGGTACAACTGTGCAAATATGGCACACACGTCCTCCAACAGTTTTCAGGAGTCACTGGGTCTTTCTGATTTTCATAGGATAAGTGTTAAGGCCCATTGCAATATAATTACTGACATAATAATAGAGCAATAGAGTGAAAAGTGCTGCTTGCATGTGCACTGTAAATGCAGGTGTGCAGTGTGATTGTGAAGTAGGCTGGGAATTGTAACCAACGTAAAAGACCCACAGAGACAGCAGCAAATTCCGGTCTTGACAAGCTTAACTCACTGCACTTGACTTAAAGGGAACCTGTCAGCTGGTTTATGCTGCCCTCTCTGAGAGCAGGATATGATAGAGGGAGAGAAACTGAGCTATGTGATATATAGGGATATATGATAGTGCGAGAGAAACTCATCTTTGTGATATATAGGTTTATATATGGTGATTAATGGTACATACTCAGACTGGATCCCAGTTACCAGTGGGGTGCCACAAGTGTAAGTATAAGGCCCTATTCTCATTAATATATTCATTAGTTGTGTACAATTTTGATCACCAGTGCACAGGAGTGGCATTGAGGAGCTTGAACAGTTTCAAAGGAGGGCAACGAAAACAGTGCAAGGTCTGCATGGCCTGCAATACCCAGAAAGATTAGCAAGATTAGGATTATTTAGTTTAGAGAAAAGACGGCTTTGTGGAGACAGGATAAATATGTATAAGTATATGAAAGGTCAATATAGAGATCTCTCTCAAGATTTATTTATACCCAGGACTGTATCTAGAACAAGGGGGCATCCTCTATGTCTTGAGGAAAGAAGGTAATAACATACATATAGAAAGGGATTCTTTACTGTAAGAGCAGTGAGACTGGAACTCTCTGCCAGAGGAACTTGTCATAGTGAATTCACAAACAGAGTTCAAAAAGGGACTGGATGTAACAAGTTAAAGTGACTAGGATTCTGAAGAAGGGTTGTTGATCCAGGGATTTATTCTGATTGCCAGATTGGAGTCGGGAATAATTTTTTTTCCCCTAAAATGAGGACAATTGGTTTATACCTCATGGGGGGTTTTGCCTTCCACTGGATCGACACATTAGCACAATAGGCTGAACTGGATGGACATCTGTCTTTTTTCAGCCTTACAAACTATGTAACTTTATAAGTATATATGATCTGGAGCAAGATTTCTGAGAAAAAATGCTGAAACAAAAGGAGTCCTGCTTACACTGCCCACATACAGTGATTGTCCGCTTTCCCTGTATCGGTGTGTATACAGAGAGGGATAAGCAGTACTTTCAGTTTAAAATTCACAGATTTTCTCTGCTTTTTATTTAGAAATCCTGCTTCAAATCATACAAATCCATATATCACCGAGCTCATCTTCCCTCCCTCTATTACATTCTGTTCCATCAGATAGAGGAGGGTAAACCTCCTGACAAGTTTCCTTTAAAGGGGTTTTCCCATCACATTGATTAGCTTTACACACTTAGGTGAAAATAAAGCCTACTACCAAATAAATAGCAGTTCTGATTTTGCTTCATTTTAAAGTTACAGCAGTAGCTTGTGTACACAAGCTTCCCTAGGTTACTCACCACCACTGTGCTCTAACATGCTCTAGAGGTGATAACATAGGCCTTCATTTACTATCACTGTCTAAAAATGTACCAGAGTTATCATAGAGACTAATGCTGATTGATAAATTGGTGCAGTTTTAGATTTTTATTAACATTTTAGACCAGGTTTTTTTTCTGGTTTACTTCCTATGCCAGAATTTTGGTGCATTTTTGGCAAAGACACTTTTGCGCCAGAGTGCACCACTTTTTGCCATGTTTTAAAACATTTTTCTGGTGTAATCCCATTGGTAAATGAGGGCCATAGTTTTCAAGTTCTTGCACAATGCTATTGTCGTCATCTATGGCTGTAGTGGTTGAGACTTTGATCCACGTTGGCACCATTAAATCTTAATGAATACATTTTGTAGACAGAAGTATTGGAACACCATATAACAGGGACCTGAATGGAATTATTTAGCATTGTTAATATGCAGTTACCTTTTCTCCTCTTGATCTAAATGGACCACGTGCAGCAATCATTTCATATAAAGTTACGCCCAAAGAGAAGTAGTCTACAGAATAATCATATTCTTCTCCATTCAGCAGCTCAGGAGCCATGAACCCTGGAAAAGATTTTTTTTATTCCACATATAAAAAAAATTAATTATAGATCAATTTGTTATCCTGCAGCACAGGGTGAATAATGCACTGCAACTCAGGAACAACTAACAACTGTGCAGAAGTGAATCTATAAAATCTGTAAAATGTCATTGCACTAATATTTCCTCATAAGCCAATTAATAACCCATGCCAAAGTACAAGCCATTAAGAAATATGCACTTCTTTGGGGAAATAAGACACAAAAAAAAAATTAAATAGCAAGAGTCTAGGATAGCAGTAGGCTACCAAACAGACTATTGGAGCCCATAGAAAATAAGCTTCCTATAATAATTACATATTTAAGATACTGAAAGTTTCTGAATCCTGAATTCAATTAGGTAATTCTGTGTCACTTTGTTGTCAAAGGTGTTTATATATGAGTGATAAAAAGTCTCCAGGTTGTCGTGGGCAGGGCTAAAAGTTTTGGTTTGAATTGTTAGGGTTTTTATTCATTAATATTTTTTTTCTGTGTGTTTTTTTCATTTTACATATTGTGCCCCCCACAAGATCTGAATGAGACCTCTGAGATGCAAGTTTACAGCACTTTGGGGGTTTTTTGGTTTTTTAGACAACTGGGGCTGATAGAGTAGCCTTAGTTACAGGGGAAATACAGTCCCCTAAAGTCACTGTAAAGCTGATCTGGGTCTTACAAGACCCAACAGCATCTGCAGTCACTGAGCTCCAGCATTCACATGATTTCCAAGCAGTCATTGAGCACTGTATGTACAACGATCAGGAAGGCAGGGATAGTAATACTTTGTCCCTGCCTTCTCAGTGGAGATGCCGACTGCCGCTAACTGCTAGATCTCTACTCTAAAAACTAAACAATTAGGGGGACATGTTTGAAAACTGTCTTGGTCTAAGACTTTTCTTGTTGCCTATAGCAACCAATCAGCGTTCCCCTTTTATTTCATATAGAGCTCTGAAAAAATGAAAGGGGCACTCTGATTGGTTGCCATGGGCAACAAGAAAAGTCTTAGACCAAGACAATTTTCAGACACGAGGCCCTTAGTGTGTAGCTGAAGGCTTTGCATGGACAGTTAAATGACCAATGCCCTGACAGATAGGGTGACTTATTATTTATTTTTTTGCGCTCTTTAGTAGCGTAGAATGTGCCTCTCTCTATGAACCTGTTCTACTGCGGGCCACAGATTTAGCACTCTCTAGCTACTATTCCACACTTCTGGCTCAGATAAACCACTTTTAAAGGGATCTACGTATTCCAGCAATAATGCGCCTGGATGTGCCGTACTGAAGCTAAAAATGTGTAGCTTCGCACGATTGTAGTTCGACACGCCTCCAGCACGCCCCCTGATCTCAGGCACATTACAAAGTGCGGAGGGCGATCTGTAATGCGCCTGATACTGAAGTTTAAAAGTAGAGCCAACAGGGCTAGTCTTCCGGCTGAAAAGATGCCAGACTTCTGGTGCAGCCCCGTTCATACACGTTGCCCATAAAGTGTAAAGCCAGTCATCAACTAGTTAAAGTTGTTTGCCAGGTATGGGGTTAAAGTTGTTTGCTTGATAGGGGGGCCCTTTTACCCCAGTCAAATCAATAATGGCATAAATAAGACATCAGTTTTAAAAATTTGTCTAATCCTTTAGTAATAGTATATATATTAAAAATGTAAAAATTTCAGGTCGTAACTATTTCTTTCCTTCCAGGCATTTTAGAAGCAATATAGCACAACAAAGCTGTAGCTATAGAAGGCCGTATTTTGGGTTTAAAAGGGTTTTGCCATGATAGACAATGATGGCATATTTCTAGGATATGCTATCATTGTCTGATAGGAGCAGATCCAAACCCCGAACCCGCACCCATCTTAGGAATGAGCTTCAAAACTCACAGCGCAGACTGGAGAAACGGTCGCGCTTGCACGCGATGGGAATTCCAAGCCGAGCCAAACGCACCAATCGGCTGTACTAATAACTCCCCTAGAACAAAATGGAGAGTGACTGTGCAAGCCCGGCCATCTCTTGAGTCGGTGCTGTGAGTGGCAGAACCACTTTATGGCAGAACCACTTTAAAGTTATTATTAAAACACAAGGTAAAACATAATAAAGGTTGCTGTAAGTATTGTAAAATAAGTTACTTTGGTTCTATTCCATTTGGATCCATTCTTACAAAGCTATAGGATTTTATTAAATTTGCTAATAGTTTATTATGTTATTAAAATGTTTACACTGTTTACGGAATTGTAATTTTGAGTCTAGTAAGTAGTGGTAATCTAAGCTTTAAAGCAAGGCCTTGTGCTTTAGTCTCGTGTCTTTTTACCTGGAGTTCCTGCATAGCCTTTGGTTTTGTTTTTCTTCTCCTTCAGTTCCACAGCCAGCCCAAGGTCAGAAATACGGACGTTCCCTGAAAAGTTAACAGACTTTGTTTTTCAAGACCACATAGTCTTCCTGCATTTCTCACCTACAATATTTATCTTGTATTATAACAACTATGTGGAAACGTATTAAAAATTATCCAAATATCAAGATATTAAATATAGGGAGTTTTTATATAGGATCAGAATACATACCAAGCCAGCCAATGTCAGAATAATGCTAATAGTCTATTAGACTATGGTTTCAATATGCATTGGTACTTCGGAACATGTCTGTTTTGACATACTGTCAATACGGTATATGTCCTGTCTGGCACTGGAATATTCTGTTTTATATAAGTCCTTTTTTTTTGGAATATGACCTCTGCACAACAGCTTGTTGCTTCCAGAAGTGAGCGGGTAAGCGCTGCTTTAGCCTCAATCTGATACTGCGGGAGTGTGGTTCGACCATGGAGAGCAGCACACATGTGTTAGGGTATGTTCACACGATGTACTAAGGCGCAGTACATCGTGTGTTTTGGGAGATCGCGCTAACACGCGCGTACTCCCGTGGCACGGGGGGTCCGGAAGCCCGCCATCCCCATAGACATTCATTACTCGTGGCGAACTATCTATCAGTATCCTGTTGTTGACTGCTGGCGCACCTGAGCGCTGTGGAGCAAAGTACATCCTGCTACTGCACTAGATAAGTACAGTATTTCACCAAGGATATTACTGTATAGTAATTTTTGGGGAACAATTGTCCAGGGGGCACTTGTCTTATACCAGGGAGAACTGAACCTTATTAAACTGGACCCTTTGCAGAAATCTCCCCATGTGGCGGGAAAACACTTCTCCACGGCCACCATCTTGTGGGCCATTACACAGTACACTATACACTGTATTCAGAGGATAGCTCCAATTTTTGTCTTTAGCGGCTGGATTTATTCTCCCAGTACATAAGAAGATTCCAGGAGACCCATTGCATATCTCCTTGTGTGGTGGGAAAATACCTCTCCCCCAGCCGCCATCTTGTGGGCCTATTCTTATTATTATAAATATGAATTAATTTGTTTCCCATTATTTCCTATGAGAAAAGTTTGTTTGGTATAAGTCCAATTTGGTATAAGTCCCAGGATCTGGAACGGATTAGCAACATATACCAAGGTACCACTGTATATAGATATGAAAGTTGATTGTCAGCTTTATTGAGTGAGCAGGCTACAGCTAATTCCCATAAAAGTCTGTTTAGTGAGTTGGCGTGGAGGAGAAGAAGCTGCAGAGACAAGTCGATATAGAGACACAAAGGCTGCTGCGCTCACATATTTTCATACTGAAGCATGGAGGTGATTATACAGCAGTAATAAGAAGTATTGTTCTGAATGCAACACTGTGGTATGACAACAGAACACTGAGTAGAAGAAACAGCAGCAATGTGTGTGTGTCTCTCTGCAGAGCTGCTCTCTCCGTTCCTTTCCCTTCCCTCTCCACAGTCTTCTGTGGGCAGTAGCTCCAACCTAATCAATCCCTTAGGGCATGTCCCCACTGCACAGGTTTTTGGACGGTTTTTCAGGCGGTTTGCTGTTTTTCAGACCGCCTGAAAAACCGGCCGAAAATGAGCACAATTGTGCTCTATGGAAAACCCGTGCAGCAGTCCCCGCAAAACATTGAGCATGGTCATTCTTCTGTCCGGTTTCCGGACGGAATATGAACACCTCAATGGGAGGGGGGAGGGCTCTTCTCCGCACATCGCGGAGAAAAGCCGTCCTCCCCGCGGCCGTGGGGACGGCTGCAACACAGGACAAATTCCGGCTGGTAAACCGACTGGTATTTGTCCTGTGCAGTGTGGACGCGCCCTTAGTAAAGCTGAAATCGACACTTTGCTTCTCCATTTGTAAGAATTACATCATTAAATCCAGAGTGAGTTTTCAATAAAGGAGAAAGGTGGAATAGAAGAGGATTCTGATAAGGATATGTTCACACTGTGTATTTTGGCATGTATTTTTGTGCGTATTTCATAGTTACATAGTTTGTAAGGCCGAAAAAGACAGACCATCCAGTTCAGCCTATTGTGCTTCATGAGATAGAAGCCAATTGTCCTCATTTTAGGGAAAAAATTCCTTCCCCACTCCAATCTGGCAATCGGAATAAATCTCTGGATCAACGACTCTTCTTCAGAATCCTAGTCACTATAACCTGTTATATTATTACACTCTAGAAATGCATCTAGACCCTTTTTGAACTCTGTTATTGAATTTACAATGACAAGTTCCTCTGGCAGAGAGTTCCACAGTCTCACTGCTCTTACAATAAAGAATCATTTTCTATGTTTATGTAGAAACTTTCTTTCCTCTAGACATAGAGGAAGCCCCCTTGTTCTGGATCTAGTCCTGGGTATAAATAGATCTTGAGAGAGATCTCTATATTGGCCCTTAATATATTTATACATATTTATTATGTCCCCCTGAAGCCGTCTTTTCTCTAAACTAAATAACCCTAATTTTGCTAATCTTTCTGGGTATTGCTGTCCACCCAGTCCTTGTATTATTTTTTCTGCCCGCCTTTGAACCTGTTCAAGCTCTACAATGTCTTTCCTGTGCACTGGTGCCCAAAACTGTACACAATATTCCATATGTGGTCTGACCAGTGACTTGTATAATGGGAGAATAATGTTACCATCATGTGCATCTATGCCCCTTTTAATACTCCCATACTCCTATTTGCCTTTGCAGCTGCTGCCTGACACTGGCTGCTACAGTTAAGTTAACTGTCCACCAGGATTCCCAAGTTCTTCTCCATGTCACTTTTTCCCAGGGTTTTTAACAAGTAATCATGTAATGGATTTTTCCTCCCCATGTGCATAACCTTGCATTTATCTGTGTTAAACCTCATCTCCCATTTCTTTGCCCAGGCCTCCAACTTATCCAGATTCCTTTGTAATAAAATCTATGCTGAAATAAGCCCAAAACAATGTGCAAGTACACTTCTCATAGACTCTACTGTAAAATATGCGCCGGCATTCAGACGACACGTATTTTACTTTCATATTTTTGTGTGCGCCTAAAAATAATTGATATGTCAATTCTCTTAGGTGTATATGCACCATCAAATCATTAGGTACAGGAGGCAGATATCTCTCTGATGCTATTGTGTTTCATAATTGCATTGAAATTATGCACTTGCAGCGTGCCTAGCAATATGCCGTGTGAACTCCTCTTAGGTCGAGAAAAAGGTATATTTTCTAATAAAATTTAATCCAATTTTTTTCTTCTCTTGAACTTTTCATGTTAAAGAGTTGATTATAGTTGAGGTTTTTCTTTAAATTACCTAGGCTATCAATTGTTGTCCTAGACTGTGACCATCATAAACCTGTCTTCCAGGTGCCTCATATAGTTGTGTTATAGTCGCGTCCTTTTTGTTCACAGATATGACAGACCCGGGCCTCGTAGAACACCCTCTTCATTCTATTCTCTCTGTTAGTAGTTTATCAACCATGTTTCTGTTCGTATTTTGTCATAAACGTTAAATTTTACTTTAGTTTTTTAAGATTTTGGTTCCACACATTCACACATATACATTATTTGTTTCAATATATTATTTGGAATTGCTGACCTGAATAATTTTGTGACATAAAAAACTTTAAGAATAACCCCCATCTAAGATAAGCATACCATCATTGTCCAGTAGCACATTTTCTGGTTTGAGGTCACGATAGATGATCCTGTTTTGGTGTAAATGTTCCATTCCACATATAATCTGTGCAGTATAAAAACATGCTCTGGGTTCATCTATTCCTGGATTTTCCTCATCAACATTGTAAATGTGAAACCTAAAGTCAAAAAGTTTTGAATAAAGGTTATTAATTACAAATCACATCAGAACAAGGTCAAAAAAAGGAAGTAACTATGTAGTAATACTAATAGCTAGGGATGAACATTGGGGGAGATTTATCAGTAGTGTCTAACTCTTAGACAGTTATAAGTTAGACTAGACAATCTTACTATCACCACAATTATCATAGTGTTGATGAATCTGGCGCAGGTTAAAACTGGCTAGTCTACCTTTATGCCATCTTTAAGTTGGCTTACTTTATGCCTGTAACTAGTGCCCAGATTTTGGCGCATTTTTGGTGCATGTGAAGCCAAACACACCCCTTTATCGAGGCCACAGCCTTTTTGACACACGAGGCGCAGAAGTGTCTGGAAACTGTCTAAAACACATAGTAAGGGTCAGTTCACACGGCATGGCTTTCTTGTCGAATTTTCAGATGGTTTGCAGATTTGAAAACCGACCAGAAAACGTCCCCATAGACTTTAAAAGAAAATCCGTCCTGTAGTCTACACTGAATGGATTTTCAGCCGCTGAGATTCCAAAAAAAACTTGATAAATGTGCCCCATTGTGTACTGATATTATGGGGTAATAATAAGAGACAGAAAATATTTATATTAAATATATTAAAGGACATTGAATTGCATACATCCACATAAAAAGTGTAGTCACTAACAGCACGAATGGACAGGGTTGGTTGCTTTATTAATTTAAAAAAAACCTTTAAGGAGGACCTGTCTGCTCTTCTTGGCCATGTCCAAACAAACCTTATGATAAGAAAAATAGTAGCATGCAGCTGTAAGCTTTATGAATTTAATTTCATTAGGAATTACAGAGTAACAGCACAATGCAGATTTTTTTGTAAATGAAGCTCCAGAATCGTTTAATGGGGAATACAATAGTTAGTAAAACAGACATGTCAGTAAGGCTGAGTTTTTTTCAGAAAACCGAGAAAAATCCGAGTGATACCTTGTATTTTTTAATGGATTTTAACTTTGAAGAGGCAGTTTTCGTCACTGATTTTAAAGCAGTTTAGCTACATTTTGATAGGGCTTATCCACAACACACCTGCCCAATGTTGAGTTCAAGAAAGATCTGTTTCAAAGTATAAACACATCCATTTATTTTAGTCCTCACCACAGATTTGAAATCTGTGTTGTATAAAATGCAGTAGTTTACAGTGTGAACTACAGCGTGGATTGCCCACTCAAATGAATGAGACTCACATGGAATGTGATGTCTTACCTGTTTTGAATTCCATGTTAAAACCTATTGTGTGAATATAGCCTAAAGCTGCCAAGTCCTCTTCAAGCGGAACATATCCATAAGATCATAAGATTCTGACAAATGGAAATGACCAGTCATCCAACTGTATTTTCAGGTGACACTACATACAAGCAATCACAGCACAGTTTTAATTTTTTAGGAGCACTCTAAAAATGAAAGCTGCATTGTGATTAGTTGTTATGGGCAGCAAATCCCATTGCATGAAAACAACATGGCCAAAAATGGAAGACAGTCTGGAAAATTGGTCAAAAGTACCATTGTGTTAATTTTCCCATGCATAAGAGTTAACAGTCAACCAAACCCAATTTTAGTAGAACTGGCCAATTATCTAATAAAAATGTTGGGGCTAAAGACCTGTTTCTTTGCTGCTTCTGCTTTGGCCAAGGTAGGCATGCAAATGTATATAGGAGTTGGGAGGAATAGCTGTCTAAAGTATACAGGCACTGTTACAGAATCGTTTTAGAAGACTTTTATTGTATGTAAATGGTCAGCCTTATTCAAGGTACCATAATCAGAGCAAGAAAGCCTATTACTGAAGTAAGGAACTGATAGGACATGTCCCCATGGCAGAGAGCAAATACCGGTCAGATTATCCAACCGGCATTTCCTCTGTTTTGCGGCCGTGCACACGACTGCAGGAGGACGGCTTTTCTGCGCTGTTTCTGGAGAAAAGCCCTCCCCCTTCGCATTGACTTGTTCATATTTCACCCGAAAACCGGGCGGAAGAATGAATATGTTCAATGTTTTTCGGACTGCTGGCGGTCTAAAAAACCATCCGGTGGAAAATCCGTGCAGTGGGGACTGCTGCATGGATTTTCCACAGAGATCCATTCAAGGGGTTGACAGACAGTTTAAGGACGGTTTTCAAAACCAAAAGCCGTCTAAAAACCCTTGCCGTGGGGAAAAGCCCTTACTGTTTCAGAACTAAAATACATTTAACAACCATGTACAGCTGAGGTGTAGCCGTGATCTGAACAAAACAGTGGCAGCATGCTTCTTTACCACAAACGAGCTACATTTTTAAATAATTGTAAATGTCTGCATTGTTTCTCCAGATAAACACCAGTTTTATCTATTATACAACACAGATGATAACAATCATTTGCACATGTGCTGATTTGTGGTAAGGCTGAAGCTGGTCATTCAATTGTCATGCAAACAGCCAAAAATAGCATTCACATACCTTCCAAATAAAATATAAAAAACCTTCATTGCTTCATTTAAAAGTCCTTTAAAGCAAATATAGTGTCATCCTTACATGTTTCACACCATTGCTAGGCCCTTGATCACAGATTGAATTATCATACCTGTTTTCATCTGCAAAATAGCCTATACATTGTAAATACTGAATCTTCATTTTTTTCTTCTCCACTACAAGAAGCCATCTTTTTTTTTAATGAACATATCACAATAAGGACTTGCTTCCTCACAGAAAAAGCTACATTTTATAATAATAACAAATAATTTATTAAAAACATTATCACCTACAGAAAAAAGCACTGCGCCAAATGACGCATCTGGGCTGGTGGCATTCTGGGATATCCACACCTGGTATAACACCACTGTGTTATCGCTACATTAAATTGCATACATTGCATACATTATTGTGCACTACTTATGTTTACTTTGCATATGCTCACATTGTATCTCATGCAGTCTCATGATGTAAGGTCTTTATGAATTGTAATATACTGGGTGTGTAATCATTGTGAGACTCACCATATATACTTTTAGTATTTCATATCTTTTAATTATCTTTGTAATAAAATTTATATTTTAATTTAGTGTAGGTTTATATTTCATGTAATTCTGAGCTATACCAACACCGAAGATATGACACTTTGATACAATGTAAAGAAGCCAGTATACAGCTTGTATAACAGTATAAATTTCGTGTGCCCTCAAAATAACTCAACACACAGCCATCAATGTCTAAACTGCTGGCAACAAAAGTGAGTACACCTCTAAGTGAAAATGGACAAACTGTGTCCAATTTGCCATTTTCCCTATATGGAGTCATATGAGTCATTTGTGTTACAAGGTCTCAGGACTCTCATACTGGTCAATGGAAGTTAAATATGGCACCTCATGACCAAGAACTAACTGAGGAACTGAAAAAAAGGATTGTTGCTCTACATAAAGATGGCCACGTGCTCAGCATCGTTTCCAGAGAGAGAGAGATTGTCTCTCTTGTCAAAATAGACGTTTGAGTGCTGCCAGCATTGCTGCAGAGGTTACAGGGGTGAGAGATCAGCCTGTCAGTGCTTAGACCATACACCGCATTCTGCATCAAATTGGTCTGCATGAGTATTGTCCCAGAAGGAAGCATCTTCTAAAGATGATGCGCAAGAAAGACCAGAAAGACTAGCATACTAAGGACATGGATTACTGGAACCACGTCCTGTCATTTCATGAGACCAAGATAAACTTATTTGGTTCAGATGGTGTCAAGCGAGTGTGGTGGCAACCAGGTGAGAAGTACAAAGACCTAAACCCTATTGAGCATCTGTGGGGCATCATCAAACGGAAGCTGGAGGAGCACAAGGAGTGGAAGAGGATTCCAGTGGCTGCAACCTGTGAGGCACTACTGAACTCCATGCCCCAGAGAGTTAAGGCAGTGCTGGAAAATAATGGTGGCTACACTAAATATTGACACTTTGGGAACAATTTGTCAATTTCCACTTAGGGGTATACTCACTTTTGTTGCCAGCGGTTTAGCCATTGATGGTTGAATTATTTTGAGGGCACACCAAATTTACATACACTGACTATTTTACATTGTATCAGTGTACCTTCAGTGTTGTCCCATGAAAAGATATAATACAGTATTGTGAGGGGTGTACTCACTTATGTGAGGTACTGTGTACTGTTGTTCCATTTTGGCATTTCCGGTTATCTTTTTGGTTTTGTAAATAATTTATTAATAAACCAAGTACAAATAATTTGTGGGGGAATGGAAGAAGAAAAAAAAACGCAATTCTGCTACGAGGGTCATTTTTAATGCATTTTAAGAATGAAATGTTTATCCTTATTTTGTAGGTCATTTTCTAGTCTATGCATTATTATGGTTTTAAAAAAATAGCTTTGCACCGCCATATTCCGACAAACGTAACTTTCCCATTGTCAAGGGGCGCTAATATTTTACAGAGTGAGCTGTAATGGTTGTATTTATTAAATTTTTAGTGAAGAAGGGGTGACAAAAAAACATTGAAATATTTTTTTGGGGGTCTAGGATATAATTAAAATCTCTATGGATGAATGTAATTCCATGAGTATTGGCTTTAATAGTAGTGAACAGTTACAATGATGATGAAATCTGACAGTCTTCAGGGGCATAGTAAGAAACAATGGTGTCTGGATCATCTATACTGGAGCCTGTGACTATATATCTGACCTGAGTATCTGAAATACTAGGTTGCTGGATGAATTGGACTCAGTCTTTAAAACAGATTGTCACTCACCATAGTCTTATCTTGGACACTGACTAAGAAAAACTGGGTAAAAAATGGAAGAGATAGTGCGGGGAGGATTGTCTGGTTTGTTTTTAAACTGTTTTTATGCTATGGCTGCTCTTCTTTACTTACCTCTCTCTCACCTTGGATCCAGTGCTGCAGAGTGAAGATGGCACAGCACTGGAACTGAGATAAGAGGAAAGTTGAGCATATATTTTTTTTATTTTACAAGGGCAGCAGTAGCATAAAAAGAAATAAAAAAATACACTATACAACACCTTAAGTTGAAAAGTGGAGGTAAAAAGATGTCAGTATGGTTAATGCAAAAATCTGAAGGTTTTGGACCATCTATGTAGGGTGGTCTACAAATGTAATTTGGCATTTTGGAAAAGTTGAAATAGCTACCCAGGCGGAAAGAGAAAGGGAAAGTTGACAATTTTAAAAGGTAAAGGATAACATACAGTGGGTACAGAAAGTATTCAGATCCCTTTAAATTTTACACTCTTTTTTCTTTGCAGCCATTTGGTAACATCAAAAAAGTTCATTTTTTTGCTCATTGATGTACACTCTGAAACCCATCTTGAAAGGAAAAAACAAGAAAATCTGAAATATCACATAGTCATAAGTATTCAGACCCTTTGCTGTGACACTCATATTTAACTCACATCCTGTCCATTTCCTTCTGATACTCCTTGAGATGGTTCTACTCCTTCATTGGATTCCAGCTGTGTGTAATTAAACTGATTGGACTTGATTAGGAAAGGCACACACCTGTCTATATAAGAGCTCACAGTGCATGTCAGAGCACATGAGAATCATGAGGTCTTTGGAACTGCCCAAGGAGCTCAGAGACAGAATTGTGGCAAGGCACAGATCTTGCCACGATTACAAAAGAATTTCTGCAGCACTCAAGGTTTCTAAGAGCACAGTTGCCTCCATAATCCTTAAATGGAAGAAGTTTTGGATGACAACAACTCTTCCCCGACCTGGCCATCCAGCCAAACTAAACAATCATGGGAGAAGAGCCTTGGTGAGAGAGGTAAAGAAGAACCCCAAGATCACTGTTGCTGAGCTCCAGATATCTAGTAGGGAGATTGGAGAAAGTTCCACTAAGTCAACTATCACTGCAGCCCTCCACCAGATGAGGCTTTATGGCAGAGTGTGCTGACAGAAGTCTCTCTTCAGTGCAAGACATATGAAAGCCGCATACAGTTTGCAAAAAAACACATAAAGGACTCCCATACTATGAGAAATAAGATTCTCTGGTCTGATGAGAAGAAGATTGAACTTTTTGGTGTTAATTCTAAACGGTATGTGTGGAGAAAACCAGGCACTGTTAATCACCTGCCCAATACAATCCCAACAGTGAAACATGGTGGTGGCAGCATCATGCTATGGGGGTGTTTTTGAGCTGCAGGGATAGGATGACTGGTTGCAAATGAAGGAAAGATGAATGTGGCCAAGTACAGAGATAACCAGGATAAAAACCTCTTCCAGAGTGCTCTGGACCTCAGACTGGGCCGAAGGTTCTTCTTCCAACAAGACAATGACCCTAAACACACAGCTAAAATAATAAAGCAGTTGCTTCAGAATAACTCTGTGACCATTCTTGACTGGCCCAGCCAGAGCCCTGACCTAAACCCAATTGAGAATTTATGGAGAGACTTGAAAATGGCTGTCCACCAATGTTCACCATCCAACCTGAGGGAACTGGAGAGATTCTGCAAGGAAGAATGACAGAGGGTGCCCAAAATCCAGGTGTGAAAAACTTGTTGCATTATTCCCAAGAAGACTCATGGCTGTAGTAGCTCAAAAGGGTGCTTCTACTCAATACTGAGCAAAGGGTCTGAATACTTGACCATGTGATATCAGTTTTTCTTGTTTAATAATTAGCAAAAATATCTACATTTCTGAACTTTTTGGATCTTACCAAATGGCTGCAATGAAACAAAGAGTGAAACATTTAAAGGGGTCTGAATACTTTCCATACCCACTGTATATCATGATCGGAGATAGGGGGACCCCTCTGGACCCCCCGCAAGGATGGCGTAACCCAAACCCCCAGGGGAGAAATTTTTAAAGGCCCCGGGTTTTTCACCAGAGCCCCCCAAACAAAGGGGAGGGAAATTGCTGCGGGGGGATTTTTACCGGGTCCTCCCCTGACGGGCCCCTTGCTTGCGGGGGCCCCGAATGAAAGGTGGTAAAAAATCGTCGGGCAGGCTCTGGGGGGGAAAAACAGGCAAAAGGGTTCAGGACAGGGGGTTTATGGTTCGTAGACGGGGAAAAGGCGGAAGGTCGGGGGGCAGGGGGCAAGATTGGGGTTGGGGAAGGAAGCAAACGGAAACGGTAAAAGGTAATCAAAAAAAGGCTTGGGAATTTCCTTTCTCTATGGGCCATGGGAAAAAAAAGATGGGGGCCAAGACTCGGGAAAGGGGGGCGGGCCCTTAAAAAAAGGGGAAAGGCCCGGGCAAATACCCAATTACCGGTGCCGGGCCCTTTACTTTTTAACGAGCCAGCGCGCAGCCCCTAGTAGCCGGGGCCCAAAACGGCCGGGGAGACTGGACCCACAGAGGACCCCGCGGCCGGGGAAGTGGGCGGGGGACCCGGCGGAAGGGGGAGCGTACCCGCTGCCCAAACATTGCGGGCAGCTTTTCCCCGCTATTGCGGGACCACGGGTGTCCCTTTGCGACCCGGGAGGGGGTTGCAAAACCACCCGTGACAGTCCCCCCCCCCTTTGGGCCTCCCCCTTTTGGCCTGGGAAAATTTTAATAAATTGTTTTTTAGGGGTCCAGAATATTGTCCCCCGGGCCCCCCCGGGACCTTCTTGGGGCCAGAACCCCTTCCGGGTCAAGAAAAAAAAAACCTTTTCCCCTCGGGCCGTTTTTCATACTAGAATTCCTTTACCTAAAGACATGGGTGGCACCCGGCCTCAGGAGTGGGGGGAAGAAAGGGCCCCGAGAGAAGTGTTTTAGGAGGGCCCGGGTTTCGAAGAGAGACAGGGAAAGGGGTTTTGGGGAAACCCGCATGGGTGGGGGGAAGGCGGAACTTGTATGCCACTGGTTTAAAGCGCTTTAAGAAACCTCAAAAGGGACCCAGGAACCGGGGACCAAGCTTATAGCGGGGGAACCTTAAAAAAATATATTACCCGACAACAATCCCTTGTCCCAATAGGAGTCGGCGGGGGTTTCTTCGCTTTTTGTCAGCTTGACCGGTACAGGGGAAAACCCTGGGTAGAAAATTTGGTGCGTTGTTCCAGATAGCTGTGGGCCCCGGGCCCCACTTTCCCAGGCAGGGACCTCAGGGGGTTTAAAAAAAAGGGGGGGAGGGGTTTTGGGGGGGGGATGTTCCCCTAGAAAAATGAAAAAAAAGGAGCAGCTCCAGGGGGCTCCGATCCAAGGAGTTATAGGAAAACTCACCCCCCGGGGGGCAAAAAACTAAAAAAAAAAAAAAAAAAACTTCCCCCTGGCGCGCAGAGCAAATTGGCGCAGGTACAGCCTAGGCGGTTTTTTTAACTTCCCCCTTTTTCCCATTAGCTGGGGGTGGGGGCCCGAAGAAAAGTCCATTTCATTGGGTAGGGTTACAGGGGAGCGCCAGAATCTGGAGACAAAGGGGACACCCGGGTCCGACTCTTTTTCCGGGAAAAGGTCCCCATGCGCTGGAAAATGTAGAAAAAATAAAACGGCAAGGCGAGGGGCTGAGGGATCCCCCCGGCTGGGGAATAAAGTGGTCATTTTGGAAAATTTTTTCTTTAACCACCCAGTTAAAGGTGTTTCCCAAGGGGAAAAGGAGGGAGATCCGTGATAAAAACCCATGGCCACATGGGCCCAAAGGGAAACACCCGGAAAAATGGGAAATTGGAAGGAGCGGGACCTGCCGGCTTGAGACAAGGGGACTTGTTCCGGGAAAAGGGAAAGGGCGGGGACTCCAGAACCACGAACTTCCTTGGACTAGCCCCGGGGCCACCAAAAAAACAAAGAGATGGGGGAAAGAAAGCCTCGCACCCCGGGTTTGCCCGCCTTTTGGGAGAAATGCCCCATGACAAAAACTTTTTCCCAAAGACCCGGACAAAAAACGAAAGTCTTCCCGGGGAGGAAAACTTGTAGGTCTGCAGGCGGGGCCAGAGAGAGCCTTCGGGGGGAAAATGTGCCGTGAATTTGGGTTCGTCCCCGTCAACCGAAGCACGGGGGAGGGGCGTCGGGCCCCTTGGGACTTTTCTTCCCCCATGGCAAAAAATAATGGAAAAAAATCGGGAAAAGGGAAGGGGGACCAACAAGCCTTCGGGGTTTTTTTTAAGGGTTTGAGCCGTCTGGATAATAAAAAGGTTTTTTTTATGGTTGGTTTTTGTTTGTTGACTTGGGGGACCCCCCCTCCAAGAATACCGCCATTCCTCCGGGCCTTTTGAGGGCCCCAGTAATCCCGGCGCCGATTTTTTAATTTCCCTTTCTCGGGGGAAAAAATTTTTTAGAAAAAAAAAACCCAAATTTGAGGGTTTGCCTTTGGGCCCTTTCTGGGGAGAGAAAACCCCCCCGGGCCCCCACCGAGGTTTGGAAAATCAACCTCGGGGGAAAAAAGGGGTTTTTTTTTTGGGCCGGGGACCCAACAGGGGAAGAGGGGAAACAAATTTTAAATTTTGGGGTAAAGGCTTCCTCTGTCCCGGGGGCCCCCAAGTTTTGGGTTTGGCGTTTTTTTTTGGTCAATCCCAAAAAAATGGGGTTTCCGCGGGGGGGGGGAAAATGTGGTAAAAATTCCCTGAAATTGGGGTTTGCAACCCAGGAATCTCTGTATGGCTGGGGCCCCCAAATGGGACGGGGCCACTTTTGGGGGGGCAAACTTAGGGGGGTTCCATTGCAGGCCCCTGTCGGAATTGATTTAGGGGGGAATGGTAGGCTTTCTGATGGAACAACACTTCTCGGGGTTGGGGCATAGAGGCGGTTGGCCCAAAATTTGGGCATTGAAGGAAAATTTAGGTGGGGGGAAACATAACCATGATGGGATTTTCAAGGTCTTTGGGAAAGAAAAACCCAGGAAATATCAACCCCCGGGGGTTTTGAGGGGGGACCCCCCCCGAAAACCCCGGGTTTTGTAAAAAGGAGGGGTCCTGGAAAAATATTTTTCAAATTGACAAATTTTCGGGTTTGAAAAAAAACCGGCCCCCCTTGGGTTTTAAACCTGGCCCCGGGTTTGGAAAAATTTGGGGGGGAACGTCCCGGGCGGGAAGATAAATAGGACAGTATAGGGCGATGGGGGGGGGCCCTGTTCAGCTTGCTTTTCCGGAGAAGACGTCGCAAAAGCTTGATACGGTCCCGGGAAGGCCCCCAGAGGCTTAAAAGTACGGGAAAAAGCATAAGCAACCGGGGATTTTCCCAAAAACAGGGATGAACAACCCCGAACCCAACTCAAGATTTTGCCGTTTTGCCAGTTAAAGTACGGGAGCTTGGCTTTACCTGGGAAACCCAGGGAATGGACGAGGAAGGAAACGGGTTTTAGCACATAAAACCCCAAGTCTCCCCTTGTGCAGGCCCCCTTCTTGTAGGACCAGGGCTCAGTCCCGGAAAACCAAATTTGGGAATCCCTGAGAATTTTCTCCCCTGAAAAGGGAATGAGGGGGGTTTTTCCTTGGGGGATCACGGGAGATTTTGCTGGGAAAACCAGGGCAGCGTCCAGAAATTTCCGCCGACCCAGGATCCGGGAAAGAAAGGAAAACCGTGAAATTTGGGAACGGGACCCAGTGCGAGGGGTTCATGGGCGGGTCAGATGGAGAGGCCCTTGCTCTCACCTGGGGACCCTTCCCAAATTTTCCCTTATGCGCCCTTTCCCCCGGGATGCTGAGGACCAGGGGCGGGAAATCTGGGAAAATGGTCTGAAACGACAAAAAGATTCCTCACGTTTTTGGGTTAGTCGGGTGCAGAAAATTGGGCCCTTCCAATCTACTTCCATGGCCTCCTGGGTAACAGGCAGAGAGGGAAAATGTGGCGGTTTTTGGGAATACTGGAGCCAACGGGGGAACGAGGGGGTCTAGTCTGTTTCTTTTTTCCTTCCCGGGAGTTTTCCCTGGCGTTCCGAGAAAGGGTTGGTCAATCCGAGGGGGCCGGGGAGAAAGGTCACTAAAGGAAGATGGGGGGCCCCGGGGGACAGGGCATCATTGATGGGGGCTGGAGGGGCCCCTTTTGGGAAGGGGGCGGTCAACGGGGGGGTTTTTAATTCCCAACGAAAAATTGGGAAGCCAAAGGGCGGAAACGTACTGAAAAATCCCCTACAGAGGGACCCCCTTTGGGCCGCATTTTTTAGAAAGGGGAGGCCTTGGGCCAAAAAAAACCCCGGGGGGTTTCCTGACAACACTCCTAAAACTGGGTAAAGGGAATTTTGAAAGGGTTTGGGGGCCGTGAAACGGGTCGCCCCTGCCCCGGGCCCAAAGGGTTTTTCCGGAAAGAAGGCTGAGAACAAAGCCCCCCTTTTGGGGCCCGTTGGTGGGGAATTGGTTGCCCATTAATTCGATTTGCAGGGACATTGGTGAAAAAGGGCCCCTGAAACCCCTTGGAAAGTCCCCATCGAACTTGGCCCGGGATGGGAAACAGACGGGGGCCTGGGGACCGGGCGGCCCGGAAAGGAGGAACCGAAGGAGGCGGGGGGCCACGGGAAATGGGGTTTTTGGTGCTGCTGAGGGGCCCGGGAACTGCTGCTCATGTGGGGGATGGCTGAGTTGGGGGTTTTCTAAGCAATCTTTTTGCGACTGTTTGAGCCACGAGGGTGGTGAGGTCAGGTTCGGGGGGCAGAGGCCCCTTGGCGGATCCAGGGCCGGGATCTTACTGTCACGGTGGGAAGATAGGGGGACCCTTTGGGGGACCACCGAAAGGATGGCTAAGCCACCCCCAGGGAGCGGAATCTAAGTAGGTCCCAGTTTTCACCAGAACCCGCCGCAAAGCGGGATGGACTTGCTGCGGCGGGAGTCTACCAGGTCGCTACCCCTGACGTGACTTGCTTGCGGAGGCAGCCGAGGTGTAGCGTGGTACAAAATCATCAGGCAGGTTCGCAGTCGGGGAAAGGCAGAAGGTCAGGACAGGCGGCTATGGAGACTGGAGTTGCAGCAGGAGCACGGCCGGGTAAGTAGGCAGGGACCCGGCCGGCAGGGTAAGTGTGCTGCTCGTGCAGGGACCACGGGTGTGCCTGCGACCTGGGATGGGGTTCGTAGGTCCACCCGTGAAACTGTATAATAGATACAATTAATGAAGTTTCACACCAAAATAAAAGGTGATGTCTGTCAGGCACCAAACTGCATAGCATGCACTGATATAGCGTGCACTGATATAGCATGCACTAAACTGCATAGCGGGCACTGATAAAGCGTGCACTAAACTGCATAGCATGCACTGATATAGTGTGCACTAAACTGCATAGCGTGCAGGTGGATTAAGTATACGCATTGTAATGAAAAAACAAATTGGCTATGATGTGGTTAATCATAGTGACCATAACAGGAAAAAATGGAAAGGAGAAAAAAAAGCAGGGGATCAGTTGCCTGAGTGTTGGAATATAGATGTATAAACAAACCAAGATATTGCACATATTTGTCAGAAAACAAAGAAATCCAATGTTCCTGTTTTTACACATAGAAAAATATAGTCAAAGGTTCCAGGAATAGATGGGAAATAACTAATACGGAGTTAAGATGTGAGCTTGTCTCCCTTAATCATTTTCACAGATGTTTAGAAGAAGTCAAAAGGGGTGGAGGGGCATTGGTGAGGATCATGTAATACATTTGGCAACACACTGACAGATTTAGTTTGAGAAAAGCCGCCCCCTGGCGGCCGTGTGCATGGCACGAAAACAGTACAAATACTGGTCGGATAAACCAACCGGTATTTGTACTGTGCCGTGTAAATGGCCCCTTAGGGAAACATAAGGCACATGAGGGAGTAGGCTATCTCAGTCAGGGATGGAGAAGGAGAAATGTGGGCTCAAGACAGGGAGAGATCTTCCAATTGTAGCCATTGCCTTCTTGTGACAAGATAGTGTAAATCATGTATTTATATGTGCAAGTTAATATGAAGAGGATCCTCTTTCAGAATTTCTGGAAATGGTTTTAAAGCTCAGCATTTGGCTATGGTGGTGGGTAGTTCCCGGAGTCGATTGCTAAGGTCTTATCAATCGACTTGAGGCCTTAACAACTGGCTTAACAACCGACTGGAGTCCGCGGAGTCGATTGCTAACCCCTTAAATCAACTGACTTGTCTTGAGGCCTTAACAACCGGCTTAACGACTATTAGCGACTTCACAACGCAGTAAATTATGTGTCCCCCAGTGAAGGTAATAGGGTCCCCCAGTAAGTTATACATCCCCCAGTAGGTGATTATATACTTTATATGTCTCCCGGTAGGTGTGTAGTTTACATGTCCCCACAGGTATATGGGCATTTTAGGGGTCCCCTAGCAGGTATATGGGCAAGGTTATGGGTCCCCCCAGCAGGTATATGGGTAGGTTATGGGTCCCCCAGCAGGTATATGGGCAATAATGGGTCCCCAAAGCAGGTATATGGGCAGGTTAGGGTCCCCCACAGGTATATGGGCAGGTTATGGGTCCCCAGCAGGTATATGGGCAGGTATGGGTCCCCTAGCAGGTATATAGGCGGGTTTTAGGGATCCCCCAGCAGGTATATGGGCAAGTTAGGGATCCCCCAGCAGGTATATGGGCGGGTTTTATGGATCCCCCAGCAGGTATATGGGCGGGTTTATGGATCCCCCAGAGGTATATAGGCAGGTTTAGGTCCCCCAGCACACATGGGTAGGTTATTTGTCCCCCAGCAGGTATAAAAGATAGCTTATAGGTCCCCCAGCAGGTATATTTATAGCTTATAGGCCCCACAGCAAAATATAAAAATAGGTAGCTTAAAAGGCCTCACAGCACATATATAGGTAGATTATAGCTCCTCCCTGCATGTATATAGGTAGATTATAGCTCCTCCCTGCACGTATATAAGTAGATAATAGCTCCCCCCTGCACATAGAAAAGTAGATAATAGCGCCCCCCGGCACATATAGAAGTAGATAATAGCTCCCCCCAGCACATATATCATGTAAGAAGGCACAAGGTGCCGTCCTGGATGGCAGATACGTGTCACCGAGGTTCCTGATCTCGGTGAAATAAAGCCTGCTAGTGTTGTCAGTATTGCTAGGGTACTGACGTTTGGTTTATTCCTAGTAGTATGACTGCTAAATAGCGGTCGATCCGGGCCAGGCTTTTATTGGAGCAGTCCAAAGAGTAGGGTGGGTGGACTGCTCCCAGGTATCCGGCCCAGGTTTTGGCCAGGCCTACTTAAGGCAGGAAGTCTGGAGAATCAGGGAAAGGTGTGTCCTCAGTCAGTGAGTTTGGTCTGACTGAGAGGAAGGTGGAAAGGCTGTGCTCCTGCCTGCAATCTACCGTGTGCCAATTTCCCCAAGCTGGGTGAGGACGGAACCCAGGGATTCTATGAACTGTGAGTGATACACATGAACTGTGGTTGTTTTCATTTCAAGGCTGAAGTTAAGCCGTGTTGTTTTGTTTTACATATATGAACTGTGGCTAAATAAAAGCCAAAAGTGCTCCACGTGTGCCGAGGACATTGTTATTTCTATAACCACGGTTGAATCCCCACAAGTGGTTAGAGGACACGGGCACAGATCCGCTGTGTAGTCCTGGGTTAAAGCAGCAAAGAGCCAAGCTACAACTGCTAATAGGGAGGAGCTGTTTAAAAGCACCTGGTTCAGGCAAAACCTCCAGCAACAGCAAGCCACAGCGCAGCAGCAGAAAGCTCATGGGGAAGCCTTTCAGGCGCAGAGACAGGCCACGGAACAGCAGCAGAGGGCTCATACTAAAAGCCAGCAAGCGCAGCAAAGCTACGAACCACTGCTGATGCAGCAGATGGCCATGTTAACGGATGCCGTGCGGCCCCGGGAAAACTCCAGCTCCGCCGTCACATGATGCAGACATTGGCCAGGAGGACCGTCAGGGAAGTCCTCCAGAAGATGACTCCGGGAAGATGAAAATCGAGCGTTCCTCACCGTGTTTGAACGAGTCGCCGACCGGGAGGCACTACCACCGGAGCAATAGGCTAAAGTGCTGGCCCCGTATCTGACGGGGGAGCCCCAAAAGGCCTTTTAAACGAACCTCGCCTTACAGGACGCTAAGGAATATTTTAAGTTAAAAGCAGAGATCCTGGCCCCGTCTGGGGGTGACATTGGCGGTCCGAGCTCAGAGGGTACACCACCTGGGCGTACAGTAGGTCCAAGCCTCCTAGGTCACAACTATTTGACTTTTTGCATCTGGTCCAAAAATGGCTGCGCCCGAGATATGCTCCCCAGCGCAAATGGTGAGGGGTGGTTATGGACCGTTTTATGCACTCGCTGCCGCATTCTGTTAGTGCGGGGTTTTGCACAGGGTGACCCCCAAACGGCAGATACCTGGTGGGACTGGTAGAGAGGTTCCATGCTATGGAGAGATCCCCTGGGGACCAGGGGACCTGAAATCCCATACTGGGAGGGCCGGGAGAGACTGGAAACAAGAAGCCAGGGGCCAAGACTCCCCGGGAGGGTCATGCCATGGCCAAGGAGTGCCCAGACCCATTTGCCCAAGGAAATGCCCCGTAGTATTATATGCGGAGATGTCGGGGGCCCCGGCCATATAGCCACCCAGTGCCCTCTCACGTGGGAAACCCAATGGACTGCTCTGCGACCCGCCGCAGTTCTTTCTTTGCGCAAATGGCATGCAGCGCCGGGTCTAAAATGGGGAGGAACCCCAAATGTGTAAAATCATAGTGAATGGCATTATGGTCTCTGGACTGTTGGACTCGGGAGTGTGGTCACCCTGATCTCACCTCGCTCCCACCCAATGTGTTTGGTCCCGGGAAGAAAGTGGGGTCACTTGTATCCACGGGGACACCCGTTTTTACCCAGTGGCTCAGGTTAACCTGGAACAGGGTGGGGTAACTATATCTCACAATGCTGGGATTGTGCGAGAACTATTACATGATGGGGATTGGGGGTCGGACTGCCCTTTATTCGGGGACATGTGGCAGAAATCTGTTCGCCAGGTCACCCAGGGATCTGGACCAGGCCACTGGGGGGGAACCTAAGAGCCCAGAGTTTCCTTTCTCGGTCATGGTGGGGGACAATGAGGAAGGGACCCCTCAGAAGAAACTTTTCCTGTTTTTGAGGGTATCCAGGCAAAATTTGGTACCGCCCAACTCCAGGACTTGACCCTAAAAGGGGCTGGGGAAAAAATGTGATGGCCCTCAATGGGGTACCCCAGGTGTCGGGAGCAGAGGATGGGTTCCCACAATTTGCCCTAAATCACAACCTTTTATACCGGGTGACCAAAATTAGGGACGAGGGGGTGGAGCATGTTGTTAGTTCCAGGTCCCTATAGGCCGTATGGTTTTGGATATGGCCCACTCCCATGTGTTGGGGGTCATTTAAAGGGGGCCCATAAAACGCTCGAGAGGGTACTACGAAGGTTCTATTGGCCCGGGTGCTAACGAGAAATCAAGGATTTCTGCCAATCTTGTCCCCACCTGCCAGGTCACCTCCCCGGTAGCCCATTTCCGGAGCCCTCTGGTTGCCGTTGCCGATCATAGAGGTCCCCTTTGATAGGATAGGATTGGAAACTGGTAGGGCCCCTTAGTGAAGTCAGCAAGGGGTTCATCAGTATATATAGTCATTGTTGATTATGCTACCCGTTACCCTGAAGCCATTCCTCTACAGAACCCCTCCTCCCGAAACATTGCAAGGGAGCTGCTCTAACGTCTTCTCCCGAACAGGAATTCCTAAGGAAAATCTTGACGGATCAGGGAACTCCGTTCATGCAAAGGTAATGAGGGACTTGCAGAGTGTTAAAAAGGGTTTCACAACTGCGCACTTCAGTCTACCATCCTCAGACGGAACGGTCTCGTTGAGCGCTTCAACAAGACCCTGAAGGCCATGCTGAGGAAAGTGGTTAGAAAGGATGGGCGAGATTGGGGCTGCCAATTACCCTATTTGCTATTCTCAATCCGAGAGGGTTTCCCCAATCCTCCACAGGGTTTTCACCTTTTGAGCTTCTGTATGGTCCGCATCCTAGGGGTCTCTTAGATGTGGCCAAGGAAACTTGGGGGAGTGAGGTCACGCCCCATAAGAGCGTAGTGGAGCATTTTGGCCCACATGCAGGAAAGGATGTCCAAAGTAATGCCAATTGTCAAAGACATCTCCCCAGGCGCAATAGGCCCAGGCAAGGGTCTAAATAGGTCCGCCAGGATCAGGCATTTTAACCCAGGTGATCGGGTACTAGTATTAGTACCCACCGTTGAGAGCAAGTTCCTCGCTAAGTGGGAGGGTCCCTACGAAATAGTGGAAAAGGTTTGGGGGGGGTCAATTATAGGGTTCACCAACCAGGAAGAGGAAACCCCTTCCAAATTTACCATGTCAACTGATAAAACCCTGGAAGGAGAGAGACTCGCATGAGGGGCCTTGCCTGGTGACCAAATCGGTGACCGACATAGAAGCAGTAAAAATCTCAGAGACCTTATGCCCCTCCAAAAAGCAACAATGTAGAGAACTATTGCAGAGGAATCAAGACCTCTTCAAAGAAACGCCCGGGTTTTAACTAAGGTGATAGGCATGAGATCCTCACAGACCCCCAGGTAAGAATAAACCTAAAGCCCCATAGGATTCCTGAGGCCCGCCGGGAGGTCATATTAAAGAAGTACAAAAAAGCTAGACCTCGGGGTGATTGAGAGGTCCAAGAGTGGGTGGTTCCAGTCCCATCGTGTTAGTGCCAAAAAAACCAAATGGGAGTGGGTTCTGCAACGACTATCGCAGACTCAACGACGTTTTCCACTAGATGCTTACCCTATGCCCCGGGTAGATGAGTTAATCGAGCAATTAGGGCCGGCGAGGTATATTAAACACCTTTGACCTCACGAAGGGCTACTGGCAGATCCCCCTGTCCAAAGATGCATAAGGAAAAGACGGCTTTCTCTACTCCAGATGGTCGTTCCAATATGTTCGCATGCCTTTGTGGTTGCAGGGGCCCCAGCCACATTTTAGAGAGCCATGGATCAAGTCCTTCGTCCCCATAGAAGTTTACAGCGCCTACTTAATGACATTGTCATCTTTATCATAACTGGGAAAGTCATCTCGTAAAAGTCCAGGCCATACTTGACTCCCACGGGAAGCCGGCTTTACAATAAAAAACCCCAAATAAATGTGCATTGGGGATGGAGGAAACTAGGTACCTGGGGTACATAGTGGGTCGTGGGGAGATTAAACCCCCAAATTAACAAAGTCCCAAGCGATTCAAAAGTGGCCCCCCCCCCTCACCAAGAAGCAGGTCCCGGGCCTTTTTGGGAATCGTAGGCTACTACAGACAGTTAATCCCGAAGTTTGCGGAAATAGCCGTGCCACTGACTGACTTGACTAAGGGCGCCAAGTCAGCCATGATTAAGTGGTCACCAGAGGCAGAGAAAGCCTTCCAGGGGCTAAACAGGCCCTTTTGTAGGAACCCAGTGCTGGTAGCCCCAGACTTCTCCTGTGAATTTGTGGTACAGACCGATGCCTCTGATGTAGGTCTGGGGGCCGTGATGTCCCAGGTAATGAACGGGGTCTACCTAAGTAGGAAACTGAGCCCTGCAGAGAGAAATTACGCCATCATTGAAAAGGAATGTCAGGCCATAAAGTGGACGTTAGACTCCCTCAGGTCCTACCTGTTAGGGAGAACATACAGGCTAGTGTATGACCATGCGCCACTCAGGTGGATGCGGGAGACAAAGGGGAATAAAAGCTCGAGTTTCCCACTGGTTCCTTGCCCTGCAGATTTTCATTCATAGTTTAAACATAGGCCGGGCAAACTGCAGGGGAATGCAGATGCCCTCTCAAGAGTGCACAGTCTGGTGGCTGAAGGTGCCCAAAACCCCGGTTTTGGGCAGAGGGGGGGGGTATGTAAGAAGGCACAAGGTGCCGTCCTGGATGGCAGATACGTGTCACCGAGGTTCCTGATCTCGGTGAAATAAAGCCTGCTAGTGTTGTCATATTTGTAGGGTACTGACGTTTGGTTTATTCCTAGTAGTATACTGCTAAATAGCGGTCGATCCGGGCCAGGCTTTTATTGGAGCATCCAAAGAGTAGGGTGGGGTGGACTGCTCCCAGGTACCGGCCCAGGATTTTGGCCAGGCCTACTTAAGGCAGGAAGTCTGGAAATCAGGGAAAGGTTTTGTCCTCAGTCAGTGAGTTTGGTCTGACTGAGAGGAAGGTGGAAAGGCCCGTGCTCCTGCCTGCAATCTACCGTGTTGCCCAATTTCCCCAAGCTGGGTGAGGACGGAACCCAGGGATTCTATGAACTGTGAGTGATACACATGAACTGTGGTTGTTTCCATTTCAAGGCTGAAGTTAAGCCGTGTTGTTTTGTTTTACATATATGAACTGTTGCTAAATAAAAGCCAAAAGTGCTCCACGTGTGCCGAGGACATTGTTATTTCTATTACCACTGAGTTGAATCCCCACAATAAGTAGATAATAGCTCCCCCCTGCACATATATAAGTAGATAATAGCCCCCCCTGCACATATAAAAGTAGATAATGGCTCCCCCCTGCACATATAAAAGTAGATAATAGCTCCCCCCTGCACATATAAAAGTAGATAATAGCTCCCCCTGCACATATAAAAATAGATAATAGCCCCCCCTGCACCCTATAAAATAGATAAATAGCCCCCCCGCACATATAAATGTAGATACTAGCCCCCCTGCACATATAGAAGTATATAATAGCCCCCTGCACATATAAAAGTATATAATACCCCCCCCTGCACCTACATACGTAGATAATAGCCCCCCTGCACATATATAAGTAGATAATAGCTCCCCCTTGCATATTTATAATTAGATTATAGGCCCCCAAAATGAAAAGAGACAATTAAAAGTAAGAAACTAATCACACTCACCTGACCTCGCTCCCTGCCGCTGTCGCTGCTCCCCGGTCTTTTTCTTCAGCAGCGTGACGTCACCAGGCTGCGCTGCAGTGTGATGACGCTCACTCTGGCGCGCACAGCACAGGCGCGCACAGAGCCGCATCCTGCCTGCGGCACCCGAGTACTCTGCAGAGCTCTTTGCTCCGCCAAAGCATCTAACTGTATGTGTGTCCGGCGACACACATACAGTTTATCCCCGCCAACCCGCTGCCCATCGCCAAGGTCCTAACCGATAGCTTAGCGACTGGTAACGGCTTAGGATCCTAACGATCGGCGGCGGCAGATAGCGGCGGCGCCGGGGACTAGTGGTGGGAGCCAAGTTAGAGAACAGCTAACGGGGTAGCTCCTTATAGAGAAAAAGCACAATGGGGATGAGCATGAGGACGGACTAAGTCTGATCATCAGCTCTTATTCCTTCGCAAACAAAACAGTGAAGCCTTTTAACTGATATAATTGAAAGCTAAGTTTTAAGGGTCCAAAATTGTTGGTGATTTGTTTTTAGTCTTGTCAGGTGGATTCAAAGCTGGCACTATGTTTTGCTAAGAAGAAATTTGATTTGATATTTAAACCCACTTGGGGATCATATCATAAAAATAGGCATAGGATTCTGAGAAGAAGTTCCACCGTACACCATGAGTTACCACAATTGATGCCAAAACAATCTGCATCATACCTTGGTGGAGAAGAATGCACTTACTAGGCTGATTGTAACTTGTAGGATAAATTTGATTGAATTGCACAACAAGTTCTAAAACAATGCTGTAGCTTTTATTCATCAAGCTATAGCATTTGGCTATGTAGGACCAGCAGAGCCATTCTTCAGGAGAAGAGGATACATGTCACACTGCTCACACCAGACACTAACTTCTGGAGCTAGCTGCAAGGTGGGGGAATGGGGAGAGGTGAGTATATTTTTTTTACAACTGCCTTACTACAGGGGGCATATACCTACCTACATGGGGCTATATCTACCTAACAGGGGGCATATAACTACCTACAGAGGGCATATATCTACCTACAGTGGGATATATCTACCTACAAGAGGGCTATATGTACCTACAGGGGCCATATACCTAAAGGTGCTTATATCCACCTACAGGGGGCAGATAGCTAGATTCAGGGGGCTATATCTATCTATAGTGGGGTTATATGTACCAACAGGTGTCTATATCTACCTAAAGGGGACATATAGCTACCTACAAGGGGCTTATATCTACCTACAGGGGCTATATCTACATAAAGGTGTATATATCTACTTACAAAGGACATAGACCCACATACAGGGGGGGCTATATCTATTTACAGAGGGGCTACATGCACCTACAGGGTTCATATACCTACAGTAACTATACCTACCTACAAATACCTATATCTACCTACAGGGGGCCTATACTTACCTACAGGCGGCTTATATCTACCTAGAGAGAGTCTATATACCTACCTACAGGGGCTTATATACCTACCTACTAAGGGCTTTTATACATACCTAGTGGGGGCCTCCTACATTCCAACTGGGAATCTATATACATACCTACAGGGGTTTATGCCAACCTAAATACATGGGGCCTATATACATATTTACCTACTTACAGTGGGCCTACATAGCTTCCCATGTACCTAGCTATCAGGGTCTATATTGCCTACAGGGACAATATATACCTACCCACCTACTGTAAGAGGCCCAGGGGTAAAGTGGTGGACGGAATGTATGTATCACCAAGGTGTCGGGCCTCGGTGATGTAAAAAACCCTATAGTTTTGCCAGCGACATTATGTTGCTGAGCCATTTTTGTGGTGGTAGTTCGGGTCGGGTTTTTTATGGAGCGGCCCAAGAGTCGGGGTTTGGCGGGCCGCTCCCATACTCCAGCCCGGGCCTTACCAGGCATATAAAGGCAGCGAACACAGCTCAGGGTGGAGCTGTGGTGATTTTTGCTGAGAACCTCTCTGAAGGGACGACATGCAAAGCTGTCCCCCAAAGTGTCTGCGAACACTTCTACTGCTGACCCGGTGGGGTTTGTTTTTGTTGTTTTGGCTGTAAACCCTGAAGCAAGGACTGTCTTATTTTTTGTTGTGCTAAGCTGAAGGAAGCATTTTTGTTTTTTCCGTTATTCAAGTCCGAGGGACAATAAACTTTATGTTTGGTTTTGCACCTAAACCTGTGTCTGTGCTAATCCAGGGACTATCTAGGAGCTGACACCCCCACACTACCTACAGGGGACCTATATAACTACTCACTAGTGATCTATATTCCTACCTATTGGGGAGGAGCCATATAACTACCTATCTACCTAATTGTGACCTAAATTCCTACCTATTGGGGAACCTATAAGTCTACCTACATAATGGGGGCTATACACCTTCCTAATTAAGGGCTACCTACCTAAATGGGGGTTTACCTGAATAACTAGTTTGGGGGTGTACCTACATACTATATTTGGGGATTTATCTTCTATTTGGAGACACTAGCAAGACTAAAACTTGTTGTAGAAATGGGAACCCAATAGCCGTTTGGGGGAACTTTTATTGATAGAGGCACAAGAAGATCATTATTACTTTTTGGGACACTATGGATGGGGAGATTGTACAGAGATAGGAAGTGGTAGGAAAGTGCTGGAAAAGTGAGGAGTCTAAGATGTTGTGTAGTACATTGTTGAAGAAGATGTTTGTGTAGTACATTCTACAATGAAGAGTTGTGACCGGAAAAAGACGTCATCGAGGTCTGGCCGGATAAAGAAAAAAAGGGAAAGAGAATGACTCATCAGAGAAGACATATCTTACACTATATGGCCACTTTATGGCTGTAATATTGGTCCTAGTATAATTATTTTTATGCAGTAACAGAATGGTGATATTATTCATTCCCTATGTGGGGGTAAAATGTGGTCATGTTGTGGAGGTATTTGGTCTTAGTGGAGTTATTGGTAATATTAGCCTTGCAATTCTGGTTTTGTGTAGCAGTGTTATTTGGTAAATGTATGATCATTATTTAGTAGTTTTACTAAGGATAGGTAAAATTTGAGAGTAAAGGTGGGCAGCAAAGGACTGGTTAATAGTGATGTGATATGTTACAGCGTGGTGCAATATGATAATGGGGAGAGTGTGAGAAATTTTTTTCTCCCTGCCCTGAGTTCAATGTAGCCTAGAAACAGCTCTGAAGGCTAGCATAAAGAGATAATTTATTCAAGCATTTCTGTTGATTTCTACACTCTAGTGATCCAGAGTCTTCTGCAATATGTCCATGGATTAAAGTATTTGCAAAACAAAATCTGTGATACTCTGTTATAGTGTCAGAGGAGTCAGATGTCACAGTGAGCAGAATGTACAATATGTGGTGAAATCTGTTGGCTGTTAGTGTCTTGTCATTGCATATAGAAGCATAACGTTCTTATTGACTGATGTGTAATGTTTTAGACGCTCATTATACTTTTGGTTTATATATGTTAGGTGTTTTCCAGGATAACACTTTTATAACAAGTGCATTTAAGACTCTGGACTCCTCAAAGGGTCATACCAACTGGGAAACTTCCTTGTTCTTAAGTCATAAGAATATCAGAGGTTCCTTGCACAGCATGTCGTACCAGGGCCCCAGTAAAGATTTTAATTAGAAAGAGGACTTTATGAACGTGACATCTACAACATGATTGTCCATTCACCTGAATGGAAGCCCCCTGATACTACAGTTGCCCTACAGCATTAAATCACATTTCATAAGCCTGCTGATTTTAACATCCAGATTAGACAACCTTGATAAATTTTATTATATTAAACAGAGAGTGAACAGGTAACCAAGGTCATTTAGAAACAGTGACATTTTAGAATAGGACCGTCTATTCTCAGTATTAGCAGGTCCTAACTGACAGCCACCCACTAATTGCACTTATATGACATTTTTTAAAAGTACTCTGCAGGAAAAAAAATCCTTAAGCAAACCATGAAAGTGTAGATTTTACAGAAAGTATTACTATAAATGTAATAACTTACCGTAGGTCACCTCCATTCATTATGGTCATTACTAAGCAGACTTCATTCTTTGTTTGGAATGCATATGCCAGAGAAACAATAAATCTACTATGCACCTTAGCCAGAATCCTTTTTTCCACCATGGCACCCTGTAAATACAAAGCAATATTTTTTTTTTCCAATTTTGACCATTCAGTTCCATAATGAAGTCATTAAAGGAACAAAGGAAAAATAATGTGTTATGCTAAGAACAGGGCCTGAGCGGGCATTTGTCTATGAATCTAAATTGCAGGGAAGAATACACAAACCAGGCTTCCATTTTTTGTAGTGCTCTGGTGATGGGAATAAGCCCATGGCTCTTTGTATACATTTTGATCAAACTATGTAAACTAATTTGCCACTTCACTGTAACCTTTTTTAAGTAGGTCCCTACTCTATTAGGCCTGGTTCACATCAGTGTTAGAGGTTCCGTGCGGAACTTCCGTTGCAAGTTTCGCCAAGAAAGATGGAAAAATAGTGCAGAGTTACGCTTTTTTCCATCAAAACAATGGACCCAGCAGAGGAAACCAGACAACTCCATTGTAGTCAATCGGGTCTATCCAGCACCATTGGTGTCCGTTCTGAAACTAGCCCGTTTGCATCTCTGAGATGGAACTTTAGACACAGATGTGAACCAGGCCTTAACTTGATGTTGGTTCTGTTTGGCAGCTTTTGTTCCTGGGATGCTGTGCCTGTAAGGTGATGTGGCCCAGAGCAAAAATCTAGGTGTATAGCAAATGTTAACATATTTTCTACCAAAAACACAATAAATGACAGTTTCTTAAGATACCGGGCCATGTTTATAAATCCTGTCTAAAAGTGATATAGTGCCAGCTTAGACTGGCAATCTAAAATGGGCCAAATTTATCACAGTGGCTCATGATATTTGATAATTCTGGCACAGATTTGGAACAGTCCAACTTTTAATAATAACTATTAGCTGGCTTACTTTGCACTGAAATTTCATGCCATTGCATATAATTTTTGCATACTTCATTACATTTTAGCCATGCCTTCCCTAAAGGTATGCCCCTTGCCAGATCGGCACAGAGTGGCTAAAACAGACAATGAATGTGCCAAACACGCCAAAGTGCATTATTTGTGCATATTATTCGGGGAATTTTGCAGAACTTGTTAATATTCATATAAAAGTTAAAAGAATACATAAAACATTTTCTTAAGTGTGTAATACAAAGTTTGAAAGAGAGAATTTTACTAGTCTGTTCAGAGAAACATTGTGTCCCCTGTGAAATAATAATTCTGAAGCACCTTCTCTTATACTTCCGATATGCAGTGGACTGTAGCATAGACTCACACTAAGGAGCACCTGGTATTCACCCTCCAACCCTCATACTGGTATCTGGACTTTGCAGGAGGGGACTCCCAGGTCTCTACCTCCAATGCAGTTATTACTGGTGACAAATAACATCCAGGCACAGTGCCAAAGCAGCAATTAGACAGGCCATGGGTTGAGATCTAAAGAATTTTTGCATTGTGAAGGACAAAGCCAAAAAACTAGGGCGGAAAAAATAAAAAGGGTCAACCCAAAGTGAATTTTACCAGAAAATCAATACACGGGGAAACCCTTAGTATGTCAGAAACAAAAAACATGGATAAAGCACAAAAGAAAGGGGGAAGATCCAAAAGGGCCTAGCGTTTACTGATTGGAGGGGGAGACATTTGGGGGGCTTTAAAATTAGCCCTTTAAAATTACAAAGGCCCGGGTGCGAAAGTGTATGGGAAGCGAACACAAGTGTGGGGGGGAAATAGAAAAGTCAAAGGGACAATTTTTGCCTTCCCCCAACCACCAGAAAATTTTAAACACTGCACTGCGGGGGGCAAAAACCCCAAAAACAGTTGCTGTTTTTGAATTTAAATGGTTTGGCTAAAAAACCCCTTTTTCCACATTGTGGGTCCGGAGCAAAAAGGGAAAACTGAGGATAACTAACCCAAATTTGATTTTCGCTGTGGAGCCCTAGCTTTTCCCCAAATGAAAAATTTAGTAATAACTTTTAAAAAGAATAAAAAGGGGAAAAACACAAAATATACAAGATGCACAAAAAGATGCCAAAGAATTATATTTCATGGGGAATATAATGGTTTACTAAAACAAACATTGAGGAATCCCCTTTTCCCTTTTTAAAAGGGCGGCCCCAAACAAGGGAGTAAAGCTGGGGAGGGGGCACATTTTTTTCTTCTCTGCACAGAAAATGAAAATTAAAATTGACTAAAAGAACAGTAGGATCCCCTTAGCAAAGGTAAAAAAATGAAAGTGGAAAAATTTAATGCCCCCCACCCACCCTTGAAGTTTTACAGTTATAAAGAGCAGAATTTGGAAAATTTGTTTTTTGCTTTTGGATAGCATTTACGGGGGGCATTTAGTGGAATTATTTAACTAATTAGCATTTTTTGAAAATCCCGGGGCCCACCTGAAAATGCTGCCCAAATTTCCCAAAAATAATTTCACAAATTCTCCCTTCAAAAGGGGACAAGGGGGGGGGGTTTGAGACTTTTAAATTAACCCCCTTTCTTTTTTCCCCCTGTGCAAAGGGCCCAAACCCTTTTTGTAGCCCCCCTTGGGGCCACCAAAAAAATTTTACCCAAAAGGGAAACCACTTTTTTTTCTAATCAGGGTAAACAGCTTGAAGGGAAATAAAGAAATGGAAATTTTAAACTTTCATTTATAAGGTCCCTTTTAATGAAAAAAGGCCGATCTGCCACATCAGCAAAATTCCCGCTCATTGCCCCGCAAAAAGGGGCGAAAATTCCGGGGTGGATTTTAAGCTCCCCCGGGGCCCCGTGCATTTTGGGGGCCCGGGGAACACCCCGCTCCCAAACGTTGCTACCCCAGTAATGGCGGGGGGGCCCCCCCCCGGCAAAAAACCCTTAACAGTTCACTGCGGTGAGCGAAGAGCTGGGGGGCCCCGGGATTTGGCTTGAACCCCCCCGGGCCCCCAAAAAAACCGAGCGTTAAGGGGCCCTGTGCCCCCTTTTGGAAAGAGATAGAGGCACCCGGGTGCTCGGCTCTGCTACTTTTCCCTGTTAGCAAATCCCCGGGTTTTTAGGACCCACGTGGGTGGCGCGTTTACGTAACATATCGGCCCCCAGGGCTAGATAGCGGCTGGAGTGAGCGAAATTGAATGAGCGTGGACAAAGGGTTTAAGTGTTTCTTTTTTTCCTTTCCCCTCCCTCCCTGAAATACCCCTTCCCACCCTTTCCTATTCCCCCAAGCCTCCCTGTTCCCCCCCACCCCCTGCTGTATACCCCCCTGGCCTGTTAAACCCACCCTCCCTGTAAAACCCACCCTCCCTTTATCCCCCACCCCTGCCGTATACCCCATCCCTGTTTCCCCAGCCAGCCTGTTATACCCACCCTGCCTGTTTAACCCCGCCTGCCTGTATACCCCTTTTGGGCCTGTATACCCGGGTCCCTTTGTATCCCCAAGCCTCCCGGTATCCCCCACCCTGAATATACCCCCAGCCTTTTATTTTCCCCCCACCCGTCTTTTACCCCGCCTTTTGTATACCCCCCCTTTCCCTAAATCCCCCACCCTGTCTATATGCCCAGCCTCCCGGAAAACCCCAGCCGCCTGTTTTCCCCCCCGCCTGCCTGAAATACCCCCACCCTTTCCCTTTATACCCCCACCTGCCTGTATCCCCCACCCTGTTTTTATACCCACCTTTGCCTTTTTAAACCCCCAGCCTCCCTGCAAAACCCCCAGCCTGCCTAAAATAGGCCCCCCTGAAGCCTTTTCTATATACCCCCCCCTGAAGCCTCCCTATATCCCCCGGCCTTCTTACCCCCCCCTCCTATTTCCCCTTTATTTTCCCAGACCTCCCTCCTTTGGATTTGGTTTAAAGAAAAAAGGGAAAGTCAACCCCTTGGGGTAGAGAAACTTTCCCCTTTGACGCAAAAAGATTTTAATTTCACTTTTAATCACTAACTTTCGGCAAAAGTCTGTGTACATGCTGTCTCCCAACTATAGGGTTTAGGGTTAGAGGAAATTACAGTTTTGAAAGGGCCCGGGAAAAATTTTAAGTATTTTACCACTATATGGTAGTACTATTGTTTTTTATTTAGTAATAGTGTAGGGGTATTAGTCACTATGTGGTGGTAATTTGTGGTCATGCTCTTGTGGTATAATCCGGTCCATATGTAGTAGTGCTATTGGTAATGTTAATATGGGTATAGTAGGATTTGTTTGGTAGCAGTATGATGGGGATATCTATGGTGAGGTGTTCACTCCTTGTATTATCTAGTAACTGCATGACTTAAGAGGTCCCGGTAAATGTTCGTGGTCAGGGAAGCGGAGGTAGGGGGGGCCCATCCAAAAGTTTACTTTGGGGCCCAGGCTATCCTAGTTACGCCCCTGCAGCTAATAGAAGGGAATCCTGAGCAGTTTTTAAAACAATTGAGCTCAAGTGTGAATTAAAGGGGTATTCCTACCAAACACATTGATGGCATATCAATAGGATGTCATTAATCTGTGAGAAGCGCAGGTGAAGGGATCTTGAGAAAGTCTCCATTTTGAACTGTGAGTTTGCCGGAACTGTACTATTGATTTCAATTGCTGCACCAAGTACAGTCAGGCACGCTGCTCAGCTGTACTTGAACTTCCATTTTGAACTGAGACTTTCAGGGGTACATTACCTATTAATTAATATGCCACAACTAAGCAAGCATTCCTTAAAGGGGTTTTATCATAACGGCATTTCATGTCCTGCTTTCCTCTCTTCAGCATTCATTGTCTTCTGTATAATTTACTTGAACGGCATAGCATGTAACCGAGCAGGCTTTATATCACCAAGCCTTTCCCCACATTGTGCTCACTCCAATCAAACAAAGGTCTGTTTCTGTAAAGTCAAGTTACCTAAAATATAAGAGCTATGAGGAGCTACAATGTAGCTGAGTGGTTAGAACTTCAGCATTTCAGCCTAGGAGTCCCAGTTTCAAATTCCTGCAGGAACCAAATGTGGATTTTTTTTTCTCAGTGCACATACCTGATTGATGTCTCTTTTTTCTTTCATTTATTTGCACTGTTTGGCTAATTACTAAGGAGTACAGCAGATGGGAGTAGAATGACAGCATCTGGGGTTGAACACTCGCTCAGTATTGAGTGTGTGTGATTACTAAACATGGAAGAGACCAACAGTAGCTGTCTGAGGTAATGTCTGAGCATGTGCGGCCAGGACTGAGGAGCTCTCGTCACTGGTCAGATCATCGTATCACTAAAGTAGCAGCTAAAATTTGCAAGCTTCCCATGGGAATTTTACTTGGTGGCAAAACCCTTTTAAGAGCTTAAAGGACACTTGTGATTGATATATGCTTGTACAAAAAAACTAACTAACAAAGAACAGCGATGCAATCTGATGTTTAATATTCTTCTTGGATACATAAAGTACAACTATATCCAAATACATTTTTATGTATTGTCCACATGTGTGGACATACACCAAAACAAAGCACTATCTTCTAATGTGACCTCTGCTGCTCTGTGCTCACTAATACTTTAACTAGGTCAAATGCTGTTGGCAGGGACTGTACATCTGCTGGTACAGTACATTCAGTTGTGGTTTTAGGATTAGACTAGGGTCATTTAATCATTTGCATGTCTGAGCAGTGCAAGCATTTGTCAGATCTACTAAATGATAAAAGTGTAACAGAAGTAAAAAAACATTGCTTATTTATTTGGGAGAGAGTATAGGAATTACGCACTTATTTTATGGATCTGTTTTGTGCATTCAGTTTGTGTCCCTATATGGAAAGTAAGTGATAATAGACTTCCTCTAACTTAGATAGAATACGCAGATTTAATGGTGTAGCCTAGATGCAAAACATCATGGTCCTAAATTATACGAGTTAATGTAGATAATATTCCTATACATAAAAGTACATAGATAAAATAAATAAATTAAAATCCAGGGATGGATATACTTATTTGCAAAATAGGCCTATGTTTATAGGCAGTGTTCAAATGTCCATGTGAAAATATGGAACAGTGAGTGAATATGTAAAGTATAGGTGTATGTATATATTAATTCATCATTTAAAGAGCTGTGGGAATCAGAGGAGGACAAAGACAATATTGCAGAGTATTAGGTGTTGTGAGGAAGCAACACAGCGTCCTAGTTTATTTTAACAGAGCAAACAAGCAGCTTACAGCCATACATGGCTGAAGGTTGGGCCTATTTGATGGGCAAATAATCTCCCAAAAAATTGGAATCTCGCAAGAGAACAGAGAGAGTGACTATTAATCACTATATTTACTATTTTGCCATAGGCAAACTTAAACTCTATCAGTTTTCAATCTATAAAACACTAAAACATAACTTTTATTATGTACTTAATAAAAGGCATGACATTTTAAATTGTGATTACTCACCTCTTTCTACAAAGTATCACCCGCTGCAGAGGGTGTTACAAGGAAGCCTTATATGTTTTATGTCCATTAGATTAGGGATAACTGCCCAAGTAGGATGCTTGGGATCCCTTACTGGAGTTAGTAAATTACTGTATATATAAGGTTTTTCTGTTAGTAGGTGGTGTTCCACCAGACTTGATAATGGAAAGGGAGTTATTCCATCAGAAGTAGGACGGGAAAAATTGAGAGGTTAGAAATCAGGTTTTTAAATAGTGTGTATAGAGGTTAAGTACATAATAAAAGTGACGTTTTAGTGTTTTATAGATTGAGAACTGATAGAGTTTAAGTTTGCCTACAGCAAAATAGTAAATATAGTATTTGATGGGCAGAGTCTAAAATGTTGCTAGTCTGTGCCTTCAAGACACTATTTTCTAAATTTACCACTGATCACACTTAAATATTACAATTACCATTGCTAAAGCTCATAGTACAATATCACCTCTTATCCTGTAATGTGATCTGAGGCTGTATAATAGATAATATGATTATTGATGACCTTATAAACAGAACAGAATCACTTTAGGAACTTTAAACAATAATACTTTGAGGATTTTTTTTATATTATATAAATAATAACATTGCCATTCATGCCAGAGAAAATTTGAATTATTTAAGGAGCCTTATGACTAAGATGAAAGAGATAGGAGAAGCAAATATGAAAATCCGGTAAAGACACATAAACATTATTTTGGTATACCGCCATTTTTTTATTAGATATTCTGTAGTACAAAACAAAAAAAAATGTCTAAACTTAATTGACTTTGATGACTGTGGCAGAAATATAGGAAATAATTATATTGATTGATCATCTTTACTAATCAATCAGAGCCTAAAAGAAATAACTATGGATTGGAGGGATCGATACAGATATCAACTAAATTCGGTGCCCTATTATTTGATAGGGATTGTGTGTGTCAGTGGAACACTTTTGTAACCATGCATTGGATTCCACAGTATGTGGTGCCGCTGAATAATTAAATAAATCTATTAAATTTAATTGCTAGTGTTATAATATTGGGAAGCCTTAAGTGTTAATCTTTCATTCATTAGTGATGTCTCATAAAGCATAAACGTATTCATTATGTCCCATATCAAAAACCATAAAAACCATTATAGCAATGAAAATCACTTATCCATTTAGCATCACTGCATCAAGACTAATGTCATTAAACCATAACTTCCGCATGACTTGCAGGAAAACTCAGGAAAATAGGAGTAGTGGCTATGACCATCTTTAAGTGAGTGGTTTGTAAACGGAAACTCTTCAGCTGTTGCAAAACGACAAGTTTAGAAATAAGCAGAATTGTAGTTTTGCAACTGTTTGAGAGCCACAGGTTGGAGTTCACTCACCTATACAAACACACAAATTTCACTAACGTGATCCAACAGTAAGCAAGACAGAAAAATAACCCTAAAATTTAAATATGAAAAAATAAGTGTGATTGGTTACTGGAGGCTCATGTTGGTTTGGTTTGGTGACCATAAAATTATAGTGTGTGTGAGCAGATTATGTTTAATGATGTTTGTACAAGGTCCAGTGGTCAACCATATAATAGCTGGAGATCAATTTACTGGAATTCATAGAACAATTTACTGGACATGTTATCCATGGTGCTAAGATGGAAGAAAACTCACTTATTTTCATCACATTTCAGGGCCAAAAACTGGCACAGCTAATAGTTAAGTGTCTAAAATGGTCAAAAATATTTTTTTAAACATGTATTAACACTTTGTTGTGATAATAAAATATTTAGGACTTAGACTTTGGAAAAGTACCAGTTAGGCATAAACCTGTGATACCATCATTTACTTATGTACACAAGTGTAAAAAATATCAGGGCTATGGGACATGGAAAAGTCACTATGCAAACTGAAAGAGCAGATCAGCCTAAGAAAAATATAAGTATATAAGTAGGGTTTATAGATTATTTTTTAAAGTTTTTAAAATATACCATTATATAGAGATAATGTATGCTAAATAACTGCTGTTTCCATACAAATATGTGGCCTCATCAACCACATTTCCACTAGTTCTCCAACATGAAATATGGCATGCTATAATCTTGCATTAACACAATGAGACTTGTACAACAGTACCTGCTCCCAACAGGAAAGTCCCTAGGCTTTGTGTCACACAATTCCCAAAATAGCAAATATAGAAAATGATGCTTCGTAGAAGAAGTTTTTAAAGCTACAATCTAAGCATTAAGCTATAAGAACACCTTATAGAAATATCATGTACTTCACAGTGCATGCATTTAAATCTCTTATATTCCTGTTATTTTAGGTCCAGTGTCTCTTATCCCTATATTTATAGGTCTTTGCACATCATACTATTTGCTACATCATGCTATTGTGCTATATTATATATAACCTCATATATATACTATATATATATATATTTGTATACTACATATATATATGTTATATAAATGTGTGTATGTATATATGTGTGTTGTATTTTATATATATATAATTTATATGATATATATATATATTATATATATATATATATATATTGTGGCACAATAGCATGATGTAGGCAATTAATATTTAGTTAATAGAGTGCGTTATTTGAACTTGTGCAAAGACCTATTAAGAAAGGGATATGAAAGATTGGTCCTAAAAGAACGGAAATATAAGAGATTGTATACATACATACACATAAGAGTCCAACATTTTATATCTTTAATATCATTATTGTAAGAAGCACAGAACTGAATGAATTGCAGTAAGCATATCAGAAAATGCAGCTCTGTTAATTTGTCCTGTTTGCCTTTAGAAACAAAAGGTAAAAAAGAGGGACATGTAAAGAGTTCCCTGTGTATCAGTATTCTATTATTTACACTTAAAAAGGGCATCAAAATTCTAATATATGTCTTAATTTTATCATCTAAATTTTTCTTTAATCTAAACTATGTACACTAAAAGCTCCCAATACTAGTATATTGATATCACCAATACTGGTAAATATATGCATCAACTATATAAATAAATGAAATCAATTTCTGTAGAAAGAAGCAAAAACATTATGTTAAATGTGATTAACTATAACCTTCAAACATCTAAGCCTGTCAAGTAATCTGGTCACGTGACATTTAGCCAATGAAATGACTCCAAAATGTGTGCCTTCAAATCTGCTAAAGTTTTTAAAAGTAAAAAGTGGATCACATTAACTAGTTATGAAGTATATGCTTACATCAAATCCCTTCCTCTTCTTCAAGCGTTTCTTGTTGAGTTTCTTACAAGCATACATTTTACCAGTTGCCCTCATTTGGGAAGCCGACACTTCCCCAAATCCACCTTTCCCAAGAATTCTAAAGTCCATAAACCAGTCCTCTCCAACAGGCTGAGATTCTAGCCATTTCCATTGAAGGAATCTTGAAAAGTATTTGCTTTCCTTGTATTGTTGAAATGCATTTTCCTTTAAATAAGTTAAGGTAGACTGAAGCAAAGGTTTAAAGAGCCCATCGGGGACTTTGTTGCATTCCTCCACTGCTTGAGCAACAGCCTTTTCATCTAAATAGTGACAATAATGCTTAGAATGGGTGTCAAGATATTTGTTAATTATGCTGTTGGCTTTCTGCAAACGATCCTCATCCTCTGCTGTATCATAATCCTCAATATCAATCCAGATATGAAGTGCAGGAACAAATGTGTTATTTTCTTCCAAAAATTCCTGGAACAACTTCTTGCCAATGGGCTGCTTTTCACAAATATTTTCAAATTCCAAGTTAATCTGATTCTTCAGGTGCTCACACTCCGGGAGGGGAGGCAGCTTTAGCTTGGCACGAAACTTCTTGTTCCGAGTAATTTGAGGATTGAAGCCCCCATCAAAGCTACCACGTGCAGTAATATATGCAGAATTGGCTACCACTGTTTCCAGTGCCCCAAAATCCATCTTTGATTGTTTAGTCTCCTGTACCAAACATGAACCACTTGGTACCTACAGAAAGCAAATCTTGACTGAAAGGAAGATCTGCCTACTGCATCCAGTGCCTCCAGGCTTAGCAAAATCCCTTTAAACGAGGTAGAATTATAGACTAAGGTCTTCAAATGAGTATTGCTTGTCCATGAAACTGTGTATGAGGAAATAATAGGCCAAACAGCTCATAGCCTGAAGCGGCACCAAAACAATCAATACAAGAATAAAAGTAGAAAAAAGCACATTGAGTGCAATGAAAATGACCTCAGACGTAAAATAGTAATCCAGATCCTGTGTGATATAATATAAGAATGGCTTATTAGAAGAGATAGCTAAATGACAGGTGAGGAACTAATACCCCTGACTCAACACCTCTGTAAACTCTTTATCCACTTAGGTAGATAATTCGACTCTCATTCTCTCTTTCTCTCTCTCTCTCCATCGTTAGCTCTAGTAAATATATTGTGTCCTTCCCCTACAGTATATTAATATCATGACATTAAAAATTACAAATTTCCTAGTTACAGTCCCAGTTTATTAACTCTTGCAACCAATATATTCTACCAATGATGGAAATGAAGATGGTAAATCTAAAAACATATAAATGAAGTAGTGCTTTGTTTGACTTGATGGATAGATAGATAGATAGATAGATAGATAGATAGATAGATAGATAGATAGATAGATAGATAGATAGATAGATATTTAAATATACATCTGTTTATACATGTCTGTACATGCATTGTACAGTACACACTCTCATTGGAACAGTCTGTAACAGATTCCTATTCACATGCTAGATCTTTCGTTGCAGTGAAAATAGGATTATAGTCTTTACAGACATATATAAAACAAAATCTCAGGACTACTTCAGGCCTTCTAGAGTTTGTTTTACAAAGTAACTAGGTGCAAACACTAAGCACAGGTGACTACTAGTTATCTTGATGTCTGAGCAGTTATTCATACATAGAGGTATGAACAAAAAATAGACTATAAATGTGGATCAGTGGAACTAATACTAAGCAAAATAAAGAAGGCAAAACATTTTTATTACAGAGCATTTTTGCACACCCCTCTATATCAATGGTGATAGTCATAAAAAATATTTGCACCTGATAAAGTATAATTGATGCCCACCCTTCATGTATTTACCAGTGTAAATATGGCCATACACCTTATATAGCTGATGGGAATACACCATGCATACATTGGATGGTCAGCCAGTCTCGTCCAAACCAGCAAGTTCAACCAACATTAATTGAATATTTATTGGCACCTTTTACCCTATAACACATTGGCCCTCACAGTTTCTTATAATCAAATCAGAAAATTACTATGACTCTCTCTCCATAAAGCTTTATAAAGAAAAAAAATGCACTCAATATTCAAATGGCGCACACCCAAGATGGCAAGTATAATTATTTTTGTTAATCAAAAAATGAAAGAAAAAGACCAAAAAGTTAAAACGAGTTAAAAAGGCGAAAAATGCCTATAAAACCCAGACAACCATGCATGAATAAGGGGAAAATCACAAACATCACAGCAAAATATGGAGGTCCCCACAAAGAAGAAATATGTATATATTGGGTATGAAGAACTACGCATCTTGGAATCACCAGAGCAACCTATATGAAGATGTTGAGCCAGCAAGAGGTGCTAGGAGAGTTTTGCTCTGAACAATGAAGATTCTCAGTAAATTTTATAAACTCTAAAGATTTTTCTTTACTTTGGATGAGCATATCAATTAAAGAGGTTCTAAAATAGCAGCCAATAATGTTATGGAAAATGGATCCGCCATACAAACACTAATTATGTTTTCTTTCTGTTCATTGTATTCCTGGAAACCTAGAAGTAAGAATAACGTTTTAAAACTTTAAGTATTTTAAAACAAAACGCTGTTATGAAAAGAAGAATTACACCATATGCTGCAATAATTTTAAGTCACTTATAAAATGTAAGCACAAGTGTGACTTGGACTATGCAAATGGTTATGTTCATGAATTAGTCTAATTTCTTGGATGCATCAGATAAGATCTCTGCTAGTTACTACTGTGAAAACCTCTTTCTCTTTTATCATGGTTGATGCATTTAAAATATAGTTGGTGAGAATATATATATATTAATGTCCCACATAGGCAGGTATAGGCAGTTTAATATCCCCCATATCTAGATATAGGTAGGTATATGTCCTCCATAGGCAGGTATATGCAGTTTAATGTCCCCCCATAGGCAGGTATAGGCAGGTATAGGCAATTATAGGCAGGTATAGGCAGTTATAAACAGGTGTAGGCATGTATATGTCCCCCATAGGCAGGTATAGGCATTTATAGGCAGGTATATGTCCCCCATAGGCAGGTATTGGCAGGTATATGTCCCCCCATAGGCAGGTATAGGCAGTTATAGGCAGGTATATGACCCCTCATAGGCAGGTATATGTTCCCCATAGCAGGTATAGGTAGGTATAGGTCCCCCGTAGGCAGGTATAGGCAGGGCTTGTTAAAAAAATATTAAAAGTACAAGAACTTAACTTTCCCCGCTGCTCCAAGGATCTTCCTGCGCTCTGTCTTCTGGCACAGGCAGCGTGATGTCATCAGGCCGTGCAGGCAGTGTGATGACATACAAACAAGTTAGCCAGCTCACCACCCCATATATGTGGCATCCGCACGTGTCCCGTCCAAAGCAAGACGTCTGTATATCCAAAGCAAAGGATGAATTGCACAGCGGTTCCCAGAAGTCCAGTAAAATTCAAGACATTTATTGT